>VYXB01005444.1:274787-297234 GCA_013397135.1 Pachyramphus minor | reverse complement strand
CCCCCCCAAATCACGCTGTTTTATTCCAGGTAAAAAATAAAATCCACAAGGAATTTGCACAGGTAAAACTGGGGGAGCCTCCACAGGGAGTAGCAGTACCTGGAGCTGAAGAGGGCCATATGTTTTACCTGACTGTCCAAAGAGCCCACAAATCCCTGTTTTGCTCAGTGTAGAGCCATAAAAGTCCAATTTTTCCTGTTCATCAGTCTGCCCCACCCTCTGCTCCAGTTTTCTTGATTTCTTCCTACATGTTGGGCTTTCATGGCATTGCCAACAAGAAGAAATCAGCAAGTTTTCTGTGCTTGACACTAACCTTAAGGAGACCAAACAAGAAAGAGAACCTTTACTGTCTGAGAAAAGGACTGTGGGGAACTTTGGGATCCCTCTGGGTGGGACCAGTCTCCTGAGTGGTGAGACATGAACAGGACCACCTGCCCACTAGGGAGAAAAAACATAATTAAAAAGGAAAAAAGAAAAAAAGGAAGGAGCAAGCCATGGTGGCTATCTCTAAGCTATGAAACAAGGATCACTGTGGCTCCCTCCCTTTTTGCTCTTGCTGGTCTCTTCAGTTGGAAACCAACACTTTATACCAATAAGATGTGAGAACCTGGGCAAGGTATGAAACTGGACCTTGAAAATGTTCTCAGGTTTTTGAGTTTAGGTGGAACCAATGTGAGTTGCAGAGTTATTCCGCTCCTTCACTTTGTCGGAGTGTCTTAAACAAGAAAACCCCAAATCCCCAAAATCTACTGGGGGCTGTGCTCCATCTCATTAAACTCACTGATGTGCTGCTGCAGCAGACACAGAACAGGTCTGGGAGCAGCTCATGCCTTACAAAGCAGCAAGGCTCCAGTGGTAAAGGCTGGTAAGAATCCTCCCTCCCTCAGTCTTGCCCAGAGCTATTTGTGCAGTCTGCTCCCATCCCACATGCAATCAAGCATGGGGAGAGGCCATCCTTACCACGATTCCTTGCTATCCAGAGAAGTTGTAGCCACTACAGAAGCACAGAAGGGGCAAAAGCAGGAACGTGCAGCATTTCCAAGTACTGAGAAGCAATCAAATAAGAACTTCATTTTTAGCCCATTTTGTTACACAAAAATCTTGAAAATATCAACCTGCAAGGATCAAGAATCACCTAAGAACAAAAGGAAGCACTCAGCATCATTTCTTTAGAAGCCTTGGAACATTACTTTGATGGAGCTGACCATAAGATTTTCCTGAATCTTTGGAGAAGCATAATTCCTTTTCAGATGCATGACAAAACCATTCCAAAATTAAACCAGCCTATTTAGGAGCCTTTTCATGGCTTTCTCCACAAAACCAAAAGCAAATTCAGAATCTTTTTCAACAGGTTAAAATTCCATATTATTGGAAATCCGACCACATTAAAGCCAAACCTAATGTAACTTTGCTCAATACAAAGTGAACCATAACCTCAACAGCCATCCAGTAGACTTTGTCACATGAAGAACCAAGCAGGGCTGGGTATCCAAAAGGCCATTCTGCAGGTTTCCAGCAAGAGGGAACATGCTGCAACACGTCTCCGACTTGTGCGTTAGGTCAAGGTTAGTCAAGGTTCTGGCTAACTCTTACCACTGGCAGCAAATGAAAATGTTACCCACTTGGAGGCAAAGTGCACAGACCTTTCCCACCACCTCATCTCTCTATTTAGAGCAGTAGCAGGCTGGTTAAACAAGATGAGAGTCAGTGAAGGAAAGCAGGATGAAAACAAATAACATAAAGGACCTTTCCCGCTGCATGTCTGCTCCCATTCATGGCCTCACAGATATTCAGGGAGGCTCTGGCTGAGAGACTGACTGCCTTCGTGAGCTGCTGGTACAGTTTTTGGAAGGGGAAGTTCTTCTAGGGGTTGTGACAAGCCCCATGCAATGCTCAGTACTGCTGAAGTCACCTAGGATAAGATCCCTGCTCAGCTAAGGTCAAGGTAAGAGTTCTGCAGGGTTGCCCTGCACAATTTCACAATTTCACCCTCTGCAAGCACAAGCCAGACCCCCAGAAAAGCAGGCAGGCTGTGGGGAAGGCACTGACTGTCCAGTAGCCTATGACCAAACCATGGAGAAGGAAAGAGGTAATAAACAGACCTAAGGCAACCTGCTGCAGATTTTGTACACAGGTCACGTTGCCCAGCCCATGTCATGCCTGCCTTTCTCCTACACACTGGCAAGCTCACATTTGCACAGGGCCAAAGCTGTGATTCTGGAGCTGCACGTGGGCCCTGAAGTGTAAGAAGTCTGAAACTGGGGAAAGGTCACCTCACCACACGGATGCAGCTCCAAGGGCCTCACCACACACCCCACACATCTCCTGTGCTGCAGCAGAGCTCCAGCTTTGCCCACAGCCAGTCCATCAGCTCACCTATGGCCAGCCTGGCTATTCAGCCTGAGATTTTGGAAAGTTTTGCTCCAGCCAGTTCCTCTTGAACAAATTCCTTATCTGAGCTGTCAACTGTTCTGCTACTGCAAGCTCTCAAGCACAGGTTTTCTGACGGCTTTGGCTTTTGGTCTCTTCTAAAATCAATCTAAAGTCCTGGGCTTTTCTCATAAATCAAGTGCAGTCAGGCCCTGCCACATGCCAGCCCCTCTGGGGAGCAGGATGTCAAGCAGCCACATGAGTCTCCAAGGACAGTCAGACTCACAGAAAGCCAGGACTTCCCTGGTTTTTAAAGAGCTGCCGTTCACCCTTTCCTTCCCCTCTGCAAGATCAGCGATCCCAGTTGTATCACTCTCTTAACAAGATGTACAGATCTATCCCACATTTACTTTTGATCCCCATGAATCCCTTGAGAAGTGTGGGCTCAGACAGATCCTTGCTTTCTTGCCCACTTTCACAGAGGTTGTGAACTTTTGAGACTTCTGCATCCTCATCAGATTGGTCAAAAGGCTCAAAAACTACTAATAGGACAGACACTAGTCTAGAAAAAGTCCAATTTTTCTTTCCCTTTTGCATTCTTGTCCCTCCCTACTAAGACAGATTTTATGATTAACCTAGTCTGAATGTACCCTAAAAACAGATGTAAAAACGTGTACATTAGAAAATGTTAATATTGGCAGTTATTCACATTCCTTTGCAGGATTTCACAAAACCCTTAAATCCCTGGTGACAGGACCTAAATGGAATATGAACTTTTTGCTATCTTTGCAACAGTACAAGAAACAAAGCAGAAGTTGATGCTCTATTATTTATATCCTTGAAATATTTGCTTGGAAGTGTCATTGATTCAAGACTAGCCCATCAAATAGTTATTCTGGTAGGTTTATCAACTTTTTTTATTTTAACATTCTGATTTTCTGTCATACAACACAATCATTTTCGTGTTTGTTTTTCCTGTTACCAGAGCAAACCATTCATTTTTAACTGTTGGTTTTGGCACAGGGGGACTGTAAGTTCATAATAGAAATGTGTTTTCAGCGGTAGTACTGAACAATAGAAAAGTCTCTTTCAACTATTGGGTTATGAGGAGAACCAGCTGTAATTAAATTTAAGTCACAGTGGCTCTGTTTCAGAAATGCAAGTCTTTGCTAACTTTGCAGTCAGGGAGTTTGCAGCATTCCAGGAAAAGAGCTGCTTTTCTGAAGACCTTATCTAAAAACCAGCACCACAAAATGCTCCCTTTATTCCAGCTTAATTTGATAATGATGAATAACCAAGTATCTTTCAAGTAAACCTTTTCTGAGTGATGTGGTCGCAATGTGGGGGCCTCAATGACTTATATACTCATACCCTAGTAATATTGCCCTGCACAATTGAAACCAGGAAAAATCTTAGCATGGCCAGGCTCAGGTCTTTGAAAGGCATCTACAACTGAATAAAGCAAACATCAGGAATTAAAATCCTAATAAAAGTGCTTAATTCAACACGTTAGAAAAGTAAAATTTCATCATCTGCTTGACTGACTACAAGCGCTTGACTACAAGTGATTGACTTGATTGACTACAAGTTCTACAGCACTTCAATTGTTCCCCAACTTCCAAGAGGGCACAAACACAAATCCTACAGAGCAGCCAGGGTTTCAGAACCTGGAACAACACGGAAAAGAACAACTGCAGCTGATGAGCCGAGAACCAAAATACCCTTTCAGTGCAAGACTTAGAAATCACCTCTCCACCCCATATGAAGTTATCAGGAATTGCTCCACTATTTCTGTCATTAACCAACCATTCCTCCCCCCCCCACCTTCGCACCGATTCCTCTCAAGCGCAGCCAGAGATTATCAAACCCAGCGATAGCCTTTCAACAGCTCGGCCAGCTGAAAAATCTCTCAAGTTGCGCTGCTATCAGCGCTGCGTGAGCTGACGTCAGGCTGTTGTTTGCTGGGGATGGGATGCTGCCAATTTTGCACCGAGCTGAAGACAGCCTTGTCCAGCCTCTTTTGGCTCCGCACAAGCAAGAGCTCCTTGTGTGCTTGCACATGTGGGAGAGAAAGGGTGCGCGCACGCGTCTGTTTGCGGGGGCGCACAAGTGTGGGGAGGGGGGGAAGAGACTGGCTTTAATTTCCCACTGCGGTACCAGAAACGACAAAAAAGCCAACAACAATAATAAAAAAAAAAACAATGCAACACTTCACCTTCTCTGAAAAACTGCAGAGGAGAGAAGGGGAAACACTGATGGTTTTCTCGCAAGAGCTATCGCGGTATGGATGAAAACAGGGATGAAAAACATAGTGAAAAGCTTGGGATACCCCTAAAATCCCTACAAAGAAGCTTACACAATCAAATAATAAAAAAAAACCTCCAGTGCCTGTCCATCCATATAAGGATTAAGGTGAAAATTTGAACACTTGACAGAACAGAAGAAACACATACGTTTTACAAGGAGTATTTAAGTTTTCAGAGTAACTGCATTGCCTTCCTCTTCTAAGACTGAAAGCCCTGGGTCACTGCTAAGTACAGTTACTTGATTAAATTTTCTGTATGAAAATATTCTAAACCATTAATCATCCAGAGGAAAAAAAAATCCAAACAAGTCTGACTTTTTTGTAACTTTTGTTTACTTACATTGTTCTCTGTAAGGGGGCATATTACATTATAGTATCAAGTTCTGTTTTCAAGCACAACTTTCATATGTTACAAATATAATTATCTCAATGGCTGTAAGGATCCATTTAAAGTTTTAAGTATTACACTGTCATTTCTGCCTGGGAAACTGCTCCAGCATATTTAAATTTGAGGAATACAAAATGCAATTATTGGCACCTTAGGTGAAGTTTCCAGTACCTGCATCCAAGCGTGAACTGCCACTGTCATCTGAGTGAAAAAAGTAGCTGTACTGAAGGTTTTTTGTTCTGCTTAATGGCTTCTTCCCCTCATCACCTAAATATACAGTCCCCTGCCTTCTTATTTCACACAAACGATCTTCATCTACATACCACCTGATGATTTTAACTCCTTCTTATCCCATCTTCCCATGGAACTTCTCTGTCAAGTTTAAATAATTTCTCAGAAGTTTCTATTGAGTCAATTATCTGAAGAGGTTTTACAGACCATTAATACCGCTCTGCAGGTTAACCACAAACAACATAAATAATTGTTTTCCTCTTTGTTTAGGGAAGTACAGAGTTTGAGATCCCCCCTCTCAACATCAGAGGCACAGAAAATATGCAAAACTGGGGAAGCTTAATTTGAACTACCAGAAACACTGAACCTAACTCCTAAGCTCCTATGTTCTATATTTTATTTACATTTATCAAGTCACCTATAAAAAAAGCTGGGAATCATCACATCCATTGCAACACCAAGACAGTTAAAACATGAGAGAAACCAAAATACTTAACCTTTAACATAAAAACATATGAAGGCAGCACATGGACTACAACATGCAAGTTAGTCAAGACCTTGTAGGCAGCCTTCACAAGAAGACTTTCCATCACTGCTAGCCAGTGGTATTAAACTGATATCAGACAATATCAGACAAATTGATATCAGACATGTTGCCTTTCTAGCTGTGACAAATTTTGAGGGTCAGTGACAATTTTCCATATAAAATTTCGGGAACTTTTACTCTGAAATGATACATAGCATCTCCTTACATGCTACTGACTGTTTCCTTCTCTCAATTATTTCTCCTCAAAGATACCAGACAGGATATCACCACCTAAAACAAAACTGAGAACTGGCATTTTGAAGTCTAGACATGGTTTCCTCTTTTGGAAGCCTCCTCATCTCTGTACCTTCCCCAAGTAACCACACTGGAGGTAAAGAGTTCTCAAGGTGGCCTCATTTAGACCTTCTGTACACAGACAACAGTTCAAAATAGCATTTATTTCTTTACACCAGAACCACATGCTAATAACCTGGTCGATAACTGCACTGAATCGTCAACCCTTACTTTTAATACTTTGATCTTTTGCTTCATGTCTCAGAGACAAGGAGGACGCAGCATGGATCATACACACTGTTGAGGTGCCAGGACCTGTATCAGTATCTCACACAACTTCCTTAATCCACTGTTACTTGACACGCCCCTTGTATTCTTCAAAAATGCTGCTGTTTCTGGGATGATCTTGGTATCATGTTCTCCAGCTACATCTTTGTGAATTCCCGTGTGCATTCTGATGTCAGGCTTTCAGAATGTATGACTGCATATGTTACCTTACCTATATGTGTATTATCTATGCATAGTAATACTCCTTGGCCACCTTCATTTTATACTGCACTCTGTATGTATTGCAAGTAAGTTTAGCTTCTGTCTCCATTCAGACTGCAAGTCTGACCTTTGTTTAGCTGTGCTTTTCAACTCTCTTACTGCTTTTTCATTAGGGAATCATTTTCATTTGCATTCCACATGCACACTGCTCTTTGGGGAAAAAAAAAAAATCAACCTCTATTTCTCACTGTGACTGACTTTTAGTTTTGTCTGTCTGCTGTTGATGCTGGGAGGTTTTTTGGTCTGGAGAACTATTTCAGGGGTGTGCACAGCACTGCTTCAAATAAGGCATCTGAACAGTTGTGATTCCATGCTCAGGATACAGGGGAGACTCTAGCTGCTCTTATGGAATGAGCAGCTGGAGGGACTGCAGCCCCCCTTCCCTCTGCAGGTGAACCTGTCCCATGTTATGTTAAGCAAAACAAGGATTCAAGAGGACTGAAATCAATTTGAATTCCATGAACAGCCCTTAAGATTCCTGTTTCCCTAGAACTAGAAAACTGTTTTCAATCACTCTTTAAACTAAAGGACTTTAGACAATCCAAAATGCTTCGCTTTAGGATTACCCAAAATCTTAATTTTTCATGTCAGCAAAAGAAACTTTTCATCTTTCATTTCAAACATTTTTGGTTCAGCCACAAGATCAAAAGCAACACAAGTTAATCACAGCTCTAATCACTTCTATCACTACTTGCTTACTAGTCAAAAATAAAATTCCAATGAATTATTTTTACACTACTACGTAATGATAGAGAAAATGGTCTCAGCCGATCTCCAGTTCTTTCTAAAGAAGGAAGAATACCCCTTTCCCAGATGGTATTCTTCACATGGCAATCAAACAACCTTCCAGGAGTTTCCAATCCTCTCCATTTCTCCCACTGGAGCCACGGTAAATCTTGGTGTTTGGGATTAACAGGTTTCATTTTATTTTTGCCTGGCAGAACATACTTGAGAATGGCTTGTAGTAATAGCAAGGGGAAAAAAAAGGAAACAGTTTTGGTAGGTGAACATTCCAACTGTGTCCACTGATACACAGGCAGCACACCAAAGCATGAGGCCCTTGGTGGAGTGTGAGAATACAGCACATCAAGGTCTATACTGCTGCCCCTTGCAGAGCTATATAGGTTAAGGGGTCTCCTTCCAAAAAACCTAAGGCGTGAGGGAAAGACCACTGGCTGCATTCTCCAGCTTGCACACAGCCTTGGCATCATTCCAGGTCAAGAAAGCTCCCTTTTTTTTTTTTTTTGATCACAGTCAGGAACACAAGCCAGAAAACTACTCCCACTGCCAACTATTCTTTCCACAGGCATCAAAATACCAAAGAGACTCTGTGGACTTCTTGGCCGTTTAGCCACAAGCTTGTCAGGACTTCCTGGAACAGAGAGGACACGGAGGGGCTTTACACCTTTAGTGGTTCTTGGTCAAGTCAGAGACACACGTCATGAGCATCCTGCAGTTACACAATCAAATTAAGTGTTGTATTGAGCATCCTGTCTCCTTCTCCAAACCACTCCCCCTCTCACACACACACACACAGAGTGGGAAAACCTACTTCAACAGGTCTCAGAGAGATCTCTCAGCAACCCAAGTTCTGGTTGTCTGCTAAAAAGGAAAGGCTTCCTCATGCTACTCCCTATACCTTCAGGAACAAGAAGCTAAAGGTCATCGCCGGCCTGAAGGCCTGAAGTCAGAAGAATGGCACAACTTGTCTCTCCACAGGCCAGCCCACTTTGTGAGCTGTGGCCGTGCTGGAAGGAGACACGGCTGTCAGAAGCAGCATGCGCAGCACAGACGTGACACTGGCCCCACACACAGCTTCTGCTGCCTGTGCTTGTCAAGATGCCAGGGCTGGATGCAGCTAAATACCCCAGGGTGAGGGGAAAGCCCCAGTGATTTTTCAAGCCACAGCTGCTACACCATTTGCACAGTGGAGAAAAGCCTTAGTAGGTAGAGAGACGCAGAAGGAGTTGGCAAGTTTTTCGTTGCTGTCCTTTTTCTAGGCAGTGGCAGATCATTTTGCTGTGGAGTCTCAGGTGTTCTGAACAATAGCTATGAAGACAGTCCCTATTTTGGTAGTAGAAAAGGAACTGGCTTTCTTGGGAGAGCCAGAGACAAGACAAGCCAGTTTCAGACTGTCATTTTTCCTACTGTCTCATTCTGCTCAAATCACAAGCTGGAAAAACTGGAAAGGTAAGCAGTCCAAATTAATGGGAACGTCAAGTGAACCAGTTTGTTTATGTATAGGTTTAACTGGAATAGGGAGCACAATTCCAGCTTTGGGCACTAGCTTTGCAGTCATTCCCTTAACTTACCTCCTACCCGAGAAAGCCATGTGCAGGCCTGAATTATTCCTGGTCTGTCCCCAAAACACATCACAGTTTCTTGAAGCTTCATGCTTGCATGGCACCCATGACCACAGCTCTTTACTACTGGATGGCAACATTCATATCCTACCAGCTCATTCTTCCAACTCCATGTAATTGGGGGCGGGAGGGGAGGAAGCAACACCACAGAGCAGGAAGTTGTCTTTTTCCTCACACTGCACTTCGTGCATTATCGTTGCCACATCTTACCCATAGCACAGCACTTGCCCACCAAACTGATACTTTTCTTAAGCAAGAAAAAGCACTTCTTTGGAGTCCTACAGCTGGTAGGAAATCATCAGTTTAAGACTAATGATTAAAAAATCCCCAGGTATGTATTTATAGCTAATTTCTACCATAGAGCAGACTTCACCAGATGCTCAATTGCATTTCCTCCTTAAGAGCAAACAAGGGCTCCTGCAGATGAGACCTTTCCAGCAGAGCTGTTGCAGATGGGCAGATCATGGTGTCCTGCTAACTATCCCCGAGACCACAGCGGTACAGTCATCCTACTTGCTAAAAGCAATAACTTAAAGTAAGCACCACAAAGGGAAGAAAAGTGACATGGATCTTGCACATCACTCTTCTTATAATTTTTTTACTTAAATTTTTTTATAAACTGCAGGGTGGAGCCACAGTCTGCAGATAAGGAAATTTAAGAGTAGTGGCTTTGCTACAAAAGTCACTGAAAGAGTGAGTGCCTGATACCCCTGTACACCAAGGGCTGGTCATCCTCACCATATTCCATATTATCAGCAATCCCAGAAGGATTTTTCTCTGTGCACATTAACAACCTGAATGAAAACATAAATGAGTCAGATTGCCTTGCACAGTTTAAAACTACAGCTTGATATAACTGCAAGTCATTGCTATTAAAAGTTGAAGGGAAAAAAAAAAAAGTCCCAACCTGCCAAATAAAGCCCCATGGTCCACTGCTGAGTGTTAATGACAACTGCTGCATTTTGGAAAGCTGTTCAATAATAAGGTACTACATTTCCCCTCCAGGACCAGAAATCAGGTACTGTCACCTACATAAAGGGCATACACAGGAAAATAGCCCACAGCCATGTATCTCACGCAGCAATCAAAATCTTGGACACTCTCTGCACACAGAAATTTGGTTTTATGACAGCATATTTCAATTGGTCAGTATGCTAAAAATCTCCAGTCGAGATTCCTGCCTTTTCCAATTAAGCTTATAGACAAAAAGTCCTTTTTCTTTTAATGACATTTCCATTTATTGCAAAGCTATGATGAGTTCTTATCTCATTGTGGTGCCCCGTGATAACTCATTATTCACTGAACTTCACTTTTTGATGTATGAGGAACAGCAACATATACTTAAATAGTTCTATTTAAACTGGTCCTATAGTTGAAACAAATCATTCCAAGAACAGCAGTGCATTACACTCAGAACTGCTCAAAAGCTTAGGATACAATATTCTTCAGTATTCACAGAGCTTAATATCTTCAAACAGAAATTACTCAAGCTGATGTATCTCTCATTATTATTAAGTCAAAGTTCTTCCAAATGAGAAGAGGATGATTGATAGTCAGAGATTACCAGGGCCAACACAGTGAGAGATCACACTCTTTATGGCCAAAAGCAAGCCTGGGAGGCCTTGGTTCCCCTCAGCTGAGCACAGAAGGCTGCAAAGCAACCTCAGCATCCCTTGTCCTAGAGCCTAACCACCTCCTTCATTCAACAACTGGTGATCTACCTGGTGCTGATGGGCAACAGAGCATTGACTAGTCCTTCTAGGCCATGGGTGCAATGCAAGCTTTCAAATTTTATTAAGAGGGAAAAACAAAAGAACACACAACAACAAAAATCCCCCACAGCCAGAAAACAACACATGCACCAGCACAGCTCCAGGCACCTCCCCTACCTCTCCAGTTACCCTCCAGAAGGTAAAGTGAGATGTCAGGACCTTTCCAGGAATAAGCAGCACTGCTTGGATCGGGTTCTTTGCTCTGCCTAACACTGAAGGGATTGGTTGGAGAATTCAAGTTGGTTAAAGGTGGGGAGTCCAGTTCAGGATGTCTAGTAACACCTTGGACAGTGAAAATAGGGACACTAGACTGGCCTGTTCACTACTAGCTTCCTACACTAGATGTTTCTAGTATGGCCGGAGAGGAGGAATCAGATTCACATGTCCTAAACTGCACTTAAGTCACTGTATCTTTTATTTCTTTCTGACTCCTGGCCTTCAAGCAGAGCCTTAGGCAAAATTTAGGCCATAAGAACCTGGTCTTCAGCCTCTCAGCAAGTGGAAATACCCATAGCTGATTCGGGCTGGAAGATATTGAAAATACACCTGCTAAGTATACCAATATATACACACACAGCAGCACAACTCGTCTGCCTCAGGGGCCCCCAGACTTTAAACTCTGACCTGTGACACACAGAAAAGCAGAGCTGAATTTATACACGTGGAACAAGCTGCAACTGGACGCTGCAGGTGAAGTCTGGGGTGTGAACATCCTCCACCTGCTGACCGTGCTCTGCAGAATCCAGAAGCCAGATTTCAAAGCAAGAGCTAGTATGTAACACCCCTCATCCCTGCTAACCACTGTGCTGCTCACTGAAAGAAAGCTACTGAAATGTTTCCAAGAGCACAGGCAGTGTTACTTCCTTCCCATAGCTGTTATGTATCAGGAGAGCTCGTAAACCGATAATATCTCAGGCACAGGTAAGAAAGATGGCAGAGTCAACAAATTCAAATCTTTTTCACACACAAGCACACACCTTGAAATAAGCCAGAAATGCTAATTGTGTTTATTGCACTATAGTATAAACAGCAATTATGAAGCTAAAGAAAGTAACAAAGCATCCCTGCCTGAAGGGTCTTCTCCAGGCTACCATGCATTAGAGAAGAAACAAATACAGAAGTTTGAGACATAGTAAAAGAAAAGCTCTCCCCAGATTCAAAGTCCATCACTGTGTCCTAATATGCAGGAGCATTTCACTCTCCAGGGCAGAGTGGCTTTCTATGACAATGTTTCATGTCCAAGATCCAGAGCCTCCTCCCAAAAGCAGCACTTTGGGAGGGAGCAGACAGACACAGTCCATCTCACACAGCCTTCAGCTTCAGTGGCACAGGAGGGTTTCACAGTTCCTGCCTGCAGTCACAACAGCTCCAAAGGAAAAGGGCTCAGCTGTTCTCACCTCAGAACAGGAACTCTGCTGCAGAAAGCCAATAGACCCCATCAGCCATATCCCCCTACCCCAAACACAAGGTACAACAGGGAATTACTTGGAACTCCTAAGGTCAGTAGTGCAGAGTCACTGTGCAGTAGTAAGGTCACTGTGCAGAGTCAGCTCACAAGGGATGTTAAGAACAGGGCTGCAATTTAAACCATCACAAAGAAGCAGAAAGGACCTTCCTCCATCCATGTACTTAGACAGGAACCTGTCCTTCAAAAAGCCAAAGTGCTTCACATACAAGCCACCAGCACCTTGTATCCTCCATGCAGCAGAGCAGGACTTGCTCTCTCTGTTGAGGCAGATTGATGATTTCCTTCCTGCCATTCCCACCCCAAGCCAAGTCAGCTGAGGTCTTGCAGGAACAGTGCCCTAAACCTCCAGACTATCCCATGTAAGATGGAGAGATGACTCTCAGCTCCTGCAGTAGAAACTAGTCTGCCTTGCAGAACAGACAGTGGTTAAAATGCAGAGCAGGAATGGGGAGCAGAGAGGCTCTTCCTGTTTGCAGAGGCACTCCCCAGGGAGGAAAAGCCACTAGTCCCAGCTCTGAGAACAACTGGTCCAAAACATGAATGCACTAAAAGCCCCAGGGGCGGGCAGCATGTCCTGGACTCTCCTCTACCTCATCTCCAACTGCCCTTCAAAAGAAGGAAGCAGCAAAGACATGTCCAGTCCCCTGGGTGAGCATTTGGTGAGTTTCAAGAGTGCCTCAAGAAGCTTCAGCAAAACAATCTCCAGCTTCCACATTTAGGTTTGAACCACATACAGAACTGGTCACTACTGCAAGGCGAGGACATTTCCCAGTCACGCTCAGCAACAGAGAGAGGTAACAATAGAGTTGCTAACGTGGAGCACTGAGATTAAGGGGCCCTCCTTTCTACTGCCTGTTCTGACACCACATTAAACACTCCTCTACAAAAAGATGCACAATAAAACGCTTTCTTGACATCACAGGAACACTTACGACTAAGTTAATTGAGCCGGGGCCCAGTCTTCTTGTAAATCAAGAGAAAGACAGAATATATACAAGACAGTCAGTTTACATCAACAACAGATGACACTTTTTAAAATCAGACTGTTTTCCGTGTGCACTCAATACTACCGAATTTTGCCTTGTCCTGTGCAAAGCATACAAGGTTAGAACCAAACAAGGTCTTCTCCCACACTTGATGTGACATTGGCAGTGCCAAATGTCTTGCTGCTCATCTTCCCACACCTTGGGGTGTCCCACAAGTACCCCACTGTTTCCACTCCACATCATGCTTAAATAAAGAAAAACAGTTTACCAGTGTTACTCCCCCTTCCCAGTTTTTGGGCCACTGAAGAGGTGCCACAAACAAAAGCGAACAACAGGCGACTGCTCCATTTATGTGTCCCAAGAACTGGATCTGCACACTGGTGCCTGAAGAACAAGCACATCGCAAAAGCGTTATGTTTCCAGTGGCAAGATGGACGGGAAAAGTGCCAGCCACTAGCTATAACCCTTTTGTCATGCCAATTGCTGGCTGCTATGAGGATGTACTTTAGATACCTCCTTAGAAAAGAGCTCTGCATCTCATCCTTCCAGATGGAGGAGGAATGATTCATACGCACATAAGCATGCTAGAATGACGGCTGAAGAGAAAACATTTTCTTTATGTTTTCTGTTTTGCATTACAGGCATGATCGGGGCCTTAATCACAGCAAAAACTGAATTGAAGATGATGACACTTTTTGCCCCAAAGAATGCTTGTGCAAAACCTCAATTCTACTTCTCACTGGTAGTGTCAAGCCTCATGTTGCACGCACACACCTCACACGCCTCATTTCCCTGCTTTCCCATTTTCACAGCACTTCTCTGCACAGAACGTGACAGAATAACTCCACTCACAAAGCCACCACATCAGAGAGTGACAAATACAGGGGAAAGCATCCAAGGGAGGGATCAGGAGTTGGGAGCTCTAAATTGACCAAGGACTGACTTGTAATGCAGAAGCAAAGCAAAGGATCTCTCTTCTCTCCAGACACGCCAGGGACTGAAACGCACACATTTACCAGGCCTAGAATGGCTGATAAATGCAGAATAGATAGAAGGCTCAGCAGCCAGAGCACTGTTTCCTTCATGGAGGCCACTGCAGGGATCCTCCTCCCCATCTTACCTGCACAGTACCTTTGCCACACACTCACACTCCTCTCAAGGGCCCTGCATCCTGTGAATCTCATTCTGCTGCTCAGTATTAATCTGTAAATTCCCACCTATTTCCTTTCTTCTGGCCTCTCTGATTTGTGAAGTCCTTGGAGCAGAGATTATCTGTAAGCACCTGGAAAGTACCTGAAATATCCCGAGTCCTACTGTGAGTAAATAAACAAACAGCAGTGCATAAGCACACAACATGTATATTAACCCAAGCATGTACAAGTCAACTCTGACAACAAAAAACAAGGCTGTAGCTTCTTCCTAGGGACAGTGGCAGTAAATCTACACTTTGGGGTACATTCACTGACCAGGAAATCCTTCAGATTTGCCTTCCCTGCCACACACTTCACTCCTTCACCCATCACACTACCCATTTCTGGAATCCATGCCTCACTTTTTATTATAAATTATTCTAATCAGTTTTGTGGCATGGCAGAAATCCAGCATAACTTTCAGAAATATACATGCACACATTGGCTATACAGCTTCTTTATTTCATAGGAGCCTTTCAAGGAGCCTGGTGCAGAGTCTGGGAGGATTTGGCAACCTTTCTCAGCAGCACCCCTGTGGTGGGGACCCTTTCCTGAAGGGTGCTAGATGCATTCACCTATACTATGTTCGTTCTTTGTAAAAGAAAGATTTTTTTTTTCCCCCCATTTAATCTCTCATTAAAGCCAGGAAAAAGTGTTCAAGCGGGAGTTTTTCTTCTGCTGTTTTTCAGGTTGAAGTTGTATGACTTGGGGGTGGTAAAGGGACTAGAGAGAATATCCAAAGTCCAATGCAGACCTTTTTTCCCACCCCACCCTCTCCTGACTGGGAAGATGTAAGACAGGCTGGGTAATTGCTCCAGCTCCGTCAGAAGCAGCGTTCAAGTCAGAAAGAAAGGCAAAGATAAAATAAAAAATAAAACAAAAAGCACAGCAAGCCCCAGCAACTAGAAGGGTTCTTAACTTTTCCTGGGTAAGGAGCACAGGCTACATTTGTAGCTCCTGAAAACATCCCTACACAGTTTGTTCACTCCTGCTGTTAATAGCTCCAGAAGGAATCTGGATCTATGGCTTTCCCATAAAACTAATACAGAGGTCTGAACCCCACATTGGGGAGGGACAATAAAATAAAAACACAACAACAAGGAATTTAAACACAAAGCACTACCATCTTGTTAAACAATACGTTAAGAACTCATCTGCAAGTCTGTCTTAGCCAATGAGGGACATAAATCAGGAAGATACAGTAATACTCTCTAGCATGCAATTAGTCACTGCTGTAAGCACTTTAACTCTGGATTTCTTGGATTATGCTGCTGTTTGTAACAACTATTACTGTTGCTTTGTAGGAGTGATATGATAGCTGTCCAAGCACCACAATCAAATTACGCTACCAGGACATTTGGGCAATGGATTATCACAGCAAAGGAAATGGATTATCACAGCTTTTATTCTCAACAAGGGTAAGAACAAGATGAGATATCATTTTGAACATGGCAGGAGGCACAAGTAGAAAACTATACCTGAGATTCGGTGTTTTCCTTCTCCCTCTTTTGGACTTTCCAAGGTAGGAATGCTAAAAAAAATGTTGCCATCTGAAAAGACTGAAATTGCCTTTTGTAGAATTTGCATGGAAATATCTGAAAACAGAATAAATTCAAAATATTCCAAATCAAAGGACAGTAAAAATAGCCTCTTTGCATTGGCTGAATTCTGGAAAGAATTTGCCTTGTTCCTGGGCATTTCCCACTGCATATCTGGCCACTGCTGCTTTCACTTGACATCAGGTAACAACCTCTGTGTTCCTTTGGAAAGGTTTAGTAGTTTAAAGGTTCTCTTAAAGAGCTGTACCTTTTACATCACCACTGAAAACCTATCTCACTTTATACCTTAGTTCTCACATTGCATCTCAAAGCAAGTATTAGGCTTTTTAACTTCAAAAATCTTATTTGATTTTTTTTTTTAAAGAGCATTTTGGTACCTTCAGCACATAAATACATACTTTTTTGGTGCATGGTACTCAAGAGAACCTGATTCTAACCTCAGTTTCTTTGGCAATGGCCAAATATTCCAGTACAGGATGAGGGAAAACACACCAGTCTCAACACTGTGATGCAGTTTGAGAGATCACTAGTAGCCTTGACATACTAAAGATAAAAAAAAAAAGACTAAAACAGAAAAAACAGCCAAATAAATAGAAGCAGAAAAGCAAAGTTAGAAAAATAAAAATAGAAGTGAGCTCCACACAGGATAGAAGAAGCAAAAAACCTGCTCTGCTACAGCACAGGGCACGTGCCTGAAGCTGAGGACACCTGGGTATTATTCCTGGCTGTGGTCCTGACTCCTTCTAGATGACTGCACCAATTCATGTCACACCTCCAACCGGCTCCCCGCCCCCTTCACGTTTTCCATTTGGACTACAGGTCACCAGTGGTGAACCTTTTCCTTGCCAGGGATGGAAGACACTAAATACCACTGGCATGCCACACCTCAACATGGACCTTAGCACTGCATGACAGCGGCACAACCGCCTTCCATACCAAACCCAACAAGTGTGGGCCACAGAAAACAGGATCTGGATGACAGTCCCCCAGATCTCACATTCCCACCATAAGCTTTTTATGGAAGGCTCTGTTGCTATTTATTTGTACCCTGCGTAGGGCAGTGTTATTTGGAGCTGTTATTGTGATTCTATAAGCAAGCAGCAACACTGGTAGTTGATTGAGACTAGAAAGAACAATAATAACTGGGAAAGATTTGTCTGGAAAGATATGGAGGGAATCAAAACAACAACAAAAAAAAGGAATTCGGTAGGACAAAAAGAAGGAAAGGAGCTGATGGAAAGACACTTAGGAGGAAGGAAACTCAAAGATAATTGAAAGTGAAAAAGGCATCCACAGGAATATCTGACTTCATTTCAGCCAAAACCATGGTGTGGGGTTTTTTAATAACAACATTGAAATTGGGTAATCAAACAAGCAGTGTTTTGTTTTGCCCCACAGCAAATACATGAATATAGACTTTTAAATTTTTAAGAGAAAGAGTCCAAGCTCTCAATGCACTTGTTCTCAGAACCAATGCTTCAACCACATTGGTAACAGCTTATGACAGGACTGCAGAGTTACAACAATTCCTCCTCTATCCAGAAGCTACTTTTTCAGAGTCACCAACCCCACTGTAATTTTGCAGTTGTTACAGACCCTTTTATATCTTGAGATTCCTCCCTATTTTACATGGTAGGAGCTAAAGAGGTTTTGTTCTGGTTCAGCTGAGATCTCTTCATCTCTTTTTCCTCCCTCTGTTTCTGTGTTTTTAAACTGCCATAAACTGGACACACATGGCAGTGCCAGACATGAAGTACTGTGGATTACTACAATTATGGGCAAATGTTTTAGAGAATCAGAAATTTAATTGCATATCACGTTGCTCCAACTTCTCTGCCCTTCCTGTCACTTCACCTGCTCGTAATCATTAGAAAGCAGAGTGTCAATTCTAAGCTGTAGTCGAGCACTAAAAGCACCACGCTGGCCCTCACTGGATCTATTTAATTAGAGATTAGGAGAGACAAAGCATGGGGAGAATATAAACATAATTTTGCCAGTCTATCAGTAAACAGGTTTGGGTTACCAAAGAGATAAGACCCAGGCTGCCTGTTTAATCTGTGCAGCCGGACTGGCGAGTTTACTTTCACTGGAACCACGCCTCCATCAGAATTCCCTCTGAAAGGTCAATATGAACCATATTATTAATTTTCCAAGTTGCTGACCTTTCGTGTTGTCTGCATCATAAATCCAGAATTCTGAACTGTTTCTATACATACAGGAACGTGCTCCACACATCTCACGGTATCTGAACTCTTGTACACAGGCTGCTCACACGTCACAAAACAGATGCTCGCTGCAGCATCCCTGAAGAAGCTGCTGAGTTGGACCTTCCTAGTTCCATAGAGTCCACCAAATTAGCATCACTTATCCTATCCAGCACAAAGGCAAAGAGGTTTCCTAGGTTCTCCCAAAGTTCTTAGTGTATCCTTGCATGAAAAAATTGTTTCAGAGTATTTTACCAAGGCTCATAGCATACACTCACATTAAAATAAAATAATTTGATGGTGAACTTGAGTTTAATTTCAATCAGGAAGAAGGAAAGAAAAACCAAAGTCTTTGGATTAGGAGACAGCCATTCCCACTTACAGCTCCTCCCAATTAAAATGTTTTATATAGATCATCAGAACCTAATGCATCATACACGTTACACAGCGTGCAACATAAGGCTGTCGGTCTGTCATTTCTCTGGAAGAGCTCAATGTGATGAATGATCTGGTTACTCCTCTTTCTGGTATAAAAGCTGGAGAAGCTTTGAGACAAAGAAATTAAGGCCAATGCATATTACACATCTTACAGGGCTTAATATTATCCCTCCTGACTCTCACACCTCTGAAAACAGTTAAGGTCACTATTTTTCCTTTATTCTGGATTTCAGTACATCACATCAGAACCCTACAAACAGTTGAGAGAATTTAATTTAAAGCAGAAACAGGAATGTCAGGAACATACAGCATTTGGGCTACAACAAATAATGCCACACTAGCATGTCATAAGAAAAACAAGTGACCTTCCCTCTTGCCTCTGCTGACAGACAGACACGCTTGCAGACACTTGCAGGCCAGGATGTCAGTGTGATTTCTGGAAGACAATCTAATAAATAAAGAGTTTTTAAAAACCCCCAAAACTGACTACTTATTGCCTGAACTGAAAAACCTGCCTTTCCAAATCAACTAACAGTTTGGCAAGCCTACATGAAAGGCAACCAAACAAATAGCATCTTTTCCTTTTAACATGGAATCTGCAATAAGAGAAAGAAATCAGCATTTTATTGATTTCCATAATGCCATCTCTACAGCTTAACAAACTCACTCAGTTGCTAATGCACTGATGCTATGGAGCCTTCCCATATAATTATACACCCTCCACTTCGCTGAGCCCCAGGGCGCTGTTTCCAACTTTCCAGAGGACCACTGCACCAAAAGTAGAAACAAAAAAACCTCTCTTTCATTACCCAAAGCAAACTGCAAACCAAATTCCGCTTATTTAAATGGGAAGTTAGAGAGACTTAATTTTGAAGGCAGGGAATAATCTGCCAGTCTGCATATATTTTCAGGTTTGATATCATGACAACAAACTCTCACTTGAACTCTCCCCACTTCTAATTTTTTTTCTTCCTAAGAGTACACAAAACACAACATATAAATATTGCAACAATTATGATTTCCAGGGAGAGATTCTAAAGTCCTTCTCAGCTCAGAAGTGTTTCAAGAGGGCAATTCAGAATCAGACATGGAGACTTTTGTGAATGTCACTGTAATTAACATTATAAAAAATTTATAAAATGTTACTGTTCCTATAGGAAATATTTTATAAGTGAATGTATACTTTAAAGATATTTTTATTAGGTTTTTGTTTTAAAAAAGTAACCCCAGAACACCTTCTAAACAAAATTTAAGGAAGACATCTTCTCAAAGTCTAAAATAAAAGATGTCCTAAGCAATTAAGGAAGTAAACTCTGTCATTTTTCTCCATTTCTCAAACAAATTCAGCAGTCCATAACCAAACAGACAGCTCCAGTATATTTCAGTGAGAGTTTTGTTCAATTAGGGACTGCAGAATTTGGCCCAATTAATCTAGTACTGTCTATCTGGAAAGAATGTAATGGAACTCTGCAATGTAAACACCCTCCCCAATGACTGTACCTAGAGTCCCCTTTCCTGCTCCCCCTGTTTATCCTGCCTTGATAGTTCAGATCCAACTGCACTGTATTCACCATGTCCATCATGATTCAACGTGCCATTTGAGCTAAAATAATTAATTTTGCTATGGTTTCCCACGCATAAATTAATTTGGAATCGGTTAATCTATTTCCTCTGAGAATGGTGAACTGCATGGATTTTTGTTCAACAAACAAACAAACAAGTTGACAGTATCAATACAGAGTTGGAGAACCACTAAAAACAATCTAGTTTGCATAATTAATGTTAATTACAATAACATCTCAATCAGTGACACAAAGGCTTAGCAATGAACACAGTCATACGAGGAAGTGAAAACATCAAACAAACATGAAAGGTTCTTGTCTTGTTCTGAAAGAGTATCAAGCAAACTTTCAAGAGATTTATAAATAAGAACAGAAAGGCAGAAGACAGTTCTGCTTTGTTAGACATATTTTCTTTACAGGCAGCTTAGTAAGGGAGCTTTCTTCTGAGACTGTAACAAGACAGTGGATCTGAGCTGTGGACACACCAGATAATACTATCTTTTTACAACATCACATCCAAGTCATTATCAACCGCTTTAAAGAAAAACAACTGGTGGCCTGATCCTTCTGCCAGTGATTTCAATAGCAAACATTTAAACAATGCGATGTGGATGTTTGGGGTGCTGGAGACAGAGGGGAATTTAAGAAAAAAACAACTCCAAGTTGAACACGGTGTGTAGGTATGGAATCCCTCCGGCAAAGAGGAATTTCAGGACAAGATAGTTAATATTTCAACAATCATTTTCCTACTTTCCATAGCAACAAAGGACATCTAAACACACAGAAAACTTACCTGCCTCTTTCACTTGGCAACACAGAAGTCTTAAAACAGGGGGTTTTCTGGTACGGTCACTTAACGGAGCAGATTTACATGTAGCCCTCAGAAGTTTTCCTCATGGCCCAAGAAAAATACTTATCCAATATATTCTCATTTTAAAGGAAAAGGGGGAAAAAAATAAGCGCCACTCTACCTCACCCAGGTTGGTGCTGTAGTACACAAGTAGTCACACAGGCATCACAGGGAGTACCTGCGCAGTAAAGCGCCACTCAGGGTGAGTAAGGGTGGTGTAACTGGCTCTGATGAGAGAAGGAATCAGAGCCTGTCACATCATTACTACAGGGGCCTGCCTGAAAACATGAGTTTCTTGATTACTCTTCAGGTTAATGCAAATCTGCTCCGCTAATGAAGTTACACTGGCGCTAAACTGGTACCAGAGGAGAAACAGGCCCTGTTTCATATTGATTTAAGAGACCACAGCTCAAGGACCTCCCCATAAAGGTAAAATTTAGGAAGTTATCAGGCTATGTTGGACAAGATACTCCTTGGGAAAAGGACTGGTTTTCTATTTGGTATCATTCTCACAGCCGATTTTTTATTCCCCTCCCTCTCTTTATAGATAGAAGCAAGAGAAGATATGGTAAAGACTTCGTTTCCTCCAGAAATTTACTGATCTTAAGCACACTTAAGACTACACTTGAGTACCCACTGAGTAAAGCCACCCTTTGCTAGTATTTATTTACAAGAGTGCTTGCCTTAAAAAAGAGAAACTTCATGTGGAGGATTCCCAGAATGATGCTGACCTTTCCTCTTAACAAAAGTTCAGTAGATTTATTTTTCAGATGCCTGCGAAAGATGATTTTGGAGCGCTGGGAGGTTTGGTAAACTGTCAATTCAGCAATTAGCTTCCATATGATATGAATTACAAAGATCAAGCAATTAATATTAATAAATAAATCCAGCAAAGTACCGAGGCTTTGGACGCCCTGTGTATGGAAAGGCTGCTGTATTTGCTGGGGGTTTTCCATGCCTCTGTTTTATTTTAGCTACTCTGAACATACAGCACATGAGAACGTACAGCACATCCACGTTTCTCAAAATACATTAAGGAGAGAGAGGAAAAAAAAAAAAATTAAAAATCAACAGCAATGAAACAGAGACATAATGTGAAATGGTTAAGCACTCCCAAAATCAAGCCAAAGCCACCAGAACTCCCCGCTGCGGAGCACGGCTTCCCCCTTCCACAAACGGCAAGTCAAGCCCAGGTAACAGTGGTAACACTGAAACATCCAGGATCGACAGGGTGGGGAGGAGGATGGAGCAACCTAGGAATACAAAAGGTGGGTTTCCCCCGGTTTTCCAGGACGGACAGTGCCCTGAGCCTGGTACGGGGTGGGGGGGGGTTTGACCCAGGGGCGGCTTTTCGGGATACCCTCCCCATCACCACAGCCTCAACACGGGGGG
>VYXB01005444.1:227553-273876 GCA_013397135.1 Pachyramphus minor | reverse complement strand
GGATAGCGGGGGGCGCGGTGGGGACACACACACACACACAGGCACACACAGGCGTGGGGAGCGCTTTAAAGCGCGGGGAGGTCACTGCGAGACGCGCGGCGCTGCCCGGCTCTATCCCATGCCGCCGCGGCGGCCCCGAGCTGAGCGGGGTGAGCCGGGCGGGCAGGCGGCGGCGGCGGGGAGGATGTGACACGGTGACAAGTGCGGCCCGCCAGCCCTGTGCCGGGGGAGGGGGGCCGGGGCAGCCCAGGCAGCGCCGCCCGCCCGCACACACGGCATTGACGGCGCTGCCGTGACTCACACACGGGAGTTGGTCACAGGGCGGCACCGCCGAGCGGGGGAGGGAGGGGGGGCGGTGTCCCGCCCCCTCGGCCGCCTCAGAGCCAATCCCGCGCNCACAGCCAATGGCGCGCCGCGGTGCGGCGGATTGACAGCGCGAGTGACCAATGGCTGCGAGGGGCCGCCGCCAGCGCCTGAGCGGCCCCTCCAGCCCAATGAGTCTTCTGAGGACACTCCGCCGCCAGGGGCCAGGGGGAGCCCCGCGGGGGCGGGCGGCCGGGCCCCTGCGACCAATGAGCGCCCAGGATCGCGTTGATGGGCGGCGCGGGCGGCCAGTCAGAAGCGCCCGAGGGGGTGGAGATGGTCACGCAGGGAGGGAGCGGGGGCGGTGGAACCTCCGCGGGCGGGGCGGGGTCGGCGCCTCAGAGACCCCGGGCAGGGGAAGGGCTCGGCCCGGACACCCGCTGCTCCGCGGGCGGCTCCGGGGCGGAGCGGGGCTGAGCCCGGCGCCGCCAAGGTCGTTTCCCGCGGGAGGAAGGAGAGCGGGGCCGTAGGCCTGGTGCGGGGAACGCCGGGGTGGCCGCTCTGGCACCGGTGAAGAGCCTGGGGAGGGGGTTGTGAGATCCTCGGCTTCCCTCCGGACACTGGGGCTTGGAAGTGGGAAGTTGGGGTTTGCCTGTGTTTGACAGGTGTCAAGGGCTCAAGATCCTTTTTTTCCTTCTTAAAAAAAAAAAAATATTTGTTTATTTATTTTATTTCTGACAGCTTTTCAGAGAACAAAGCACATCCCCAGATGAATGAAAAAAAAAAAAAAGTTATAGCCCTGACAGCGCAATTCCTCCTCTTGTGCTGCTGGGGGTGGGTGGTGGTGGGGAATTGATAGGTAGGAACAGTGTCAGTGGAAAGTAGAAAAGCAACATTGTTTTGACGAATGATTAATATCGGAGGAATTTATTTTGGGTACGGGGAGGAAGTAATGCCCAGTAGGAGTTTCCAGCAAATGCTGGAACCTCACCAAAAATTTGATCCCCGTGAAAGAAATGAGATACTTAAATTGTGTTTCACCTCTTCACCTCTACATACGAACTCTTACACTAAGACCTGTTTTTTGCAGTAAAAGTATAAAATAACTGATAAGCCTGATGTACGATAATGAGATAACACTATCAGAATAAGGGACTACATTGGCATTTTCCCAGGCTGCAAAAATACACAATTTTGTTTGCTTTAAAAAACTTGTTCCCTCGTCAGAGTGCTATAAATACAGATTTTTTTTTTTACTGTATTTTGGCATTCACGGTAATTGTGGAGCTGAAAAATCACAACCTGCAATAATTTGTTCATGTTTTTCACTTTAGAAATAGTGGGACTAATTACAGTTTTTTCCTGCTTGCTTTTATCGAAACCCAGGGAGCTGGAGCAGAGATTTCACAGTTCCTCATTTGAAGCAGGAATTGTTAAATCATACACCAAAAAGAAAATGGCCTTCAGATTTGTGTCTTAGTATCAAAGGCCCCTTACTATAGTGTAGTCCTTGCTGTAGCATCTTGCAAGAAATCCAGGATGGATGGTACTCAAATTGCTCTAATATGAAAAGGGAAGAAAATAAAATCATTAAGGCCATCCTGTCAGGATAAAAAAAAAAAAAAGGGAGAAAAAACGATGGTGGGGGTAAGATATTAATTTCAGCTAACCATGGGGAATAATGAAAGATATTTATAAGTGATCCCCATATTTTAATTGATAGCAAAAGCAGAGAATTTAGGATCTGTCATCTTTCTCCTCCCACACCCCTGCCATTAGCAAGAGGTTAAAATACTTGCAAGGTTCTGCAACCTTCAGCAGCGCTCACACTGAGTCATGCTTAGGGACTTGTGAACGCTGCACAAAAGAGGGCTTTGCATCAGGTC
Source organism: Pachyramphus minor (assembly GCA_013397135.1). Lineage (NCBI taxonomy): Eukaryota > Metazoa > Chordata > Aves > Passeriformes > Tyrannidae > Pachyramphus > Pachyramphus minor. The sequence goes on along the minus strand of VYXB01005444.1, from coordinate 271,687 downwards.
CTGTGCAACTGGGCAAACAAAATGAACAGAGTATTCACCACTCGATGATAGATGAATGTATATATATATATGTGTACATAGGTATATACACACACACCCCTCCTCTTCAAAGAACTGGAAGGGGTGGGAATCTCAGGGCAGAGGACTGTCTTTTTGTAGCTGTTTTTCGGTTTAATAGCAATATTGTAACAGAATTGAGACAGAAATTGAGCTCGTGAATTTGGGCCTGATTGTTTCTGGATGGTGGGAGTCTATAAGCAATCATCCCGCTCCACTGTACAACCTACAACAGGGTCTTCACACAACACTCCCAGGGACAGCAGCCAAGGGAATATTTCATATCATCCCGGCGCTGCAGCTTTCCCAACATACAGCAGTTTTTCTTCAGGGCCAGCGCTGGCAGAGAAGTAATTATAGGAAGGCTTTTACTTTTAAAATCTCAATTTCACAGTTACAGGGAAAAGTAACACAGCCTGCCTGCCAAAGGTGATTTCTGTCTGAGGTGGTTTGTTTTGGGTTTTGCAAGTTTGGTTGTTTAGGGTCAGTTGTTTAGTTGTTTGCTTCAGCTGAACTAAGCCAAACCACTCCTTGGTTAAACTGGGTTTAGAAATTGCAGTGTTTCTACCAAACTGCTTCAAAACTGCTGACAATTAAACTAATGCTGCCCAGGCAAGGATCAGCTCAGCAGGAATAGTTGGTGTCCCTGGGTTGGAGATTCAGCAGCTCACCCTCCGTAATTTGCGTGGGAAGGTCGTGTGTCGTGGATTTGGCTCTGGCTTTACCTGAGAGAACCAAACAACAAAACCCAAAGTAAAAGGAGCTCGGGCAACCAGGTCTGCTCAAGGTGTGTAGTGTGCCTGTAGCACTGTGTTAACACTGTGTTAACACTTGCTAAAAATCTTTCTCTTCTAAGCCTAATTGAGATGATTTTGATAAAATTTTCTCACAAAGACCTCGAAGCCTGGCTTTTTTACTGCACTGTAGCTGTTTACAAAATAAGGTTGTTTAGTTAGTTAGTGACCTTGGGGAATAACTTAAAAAAACTGTAAATACTCACTTATATGTGAATAAAAGCAGCAAATTTCCTTCATCTGTGTTTTGCTTTTTGAAAACATTCCAGTCAATTAGATTAGCAGCTAGAAATGTTTATGGAAAGAATTTTAAACCCATTTTAGAGGGTATTCACGGAAAGCAAAATTTTATCTCAAAAACACAGTCATCTTACCAGGTGTTAATTTATGTTTGCCGGCTCAGGGAGTGCAAACCAGTATTATGTGTCTGATTTGTTCAGGTCGTGTATCTCTGCTGTTTATCCAGTCTTGTCTCTTTTTCTGCCCTGCTGATTCCTACTCCTCTGCTATGGAAATGGATGGAAAATGGAACATTTTTGTTCTTCGCTTCACACCTTCTGCATTTCCCTCTTGAACAGAGGGCTCCTTTCTTGAGCAACAGTGAAACTAAGCTGCTATCACAAAGCAAACTTGGGGCCCTGGAATATAAAACCACTCCCTGCAATATTTAAATTCCTTTGAAAACCATCCTCTGCCATATGTCTGTCCAGCTGCAATGAGCTTGTAGATTCTTGGAGACCATCTGCATTTAGCAAAGAAATAACAATACTGTGTGCTGAGATAGAGTCAATTGCCATTTTAAGCATTTTGTGTAGATCTTAGGTACCTTTGATTCTTCCTCTGTTGGCAACTCTTAAGTAGAACTGGGAACAAAGGTGTACCAGTGTAATATACTTACTTTTCTTAAATGGCCTTCATCTTTCTAAACAGTTATATGAAAACTGTATTATAAGTCCTGTATTACAGGACTTAGAGTGTAACTGTGTAATTTGAAAGACTGAGATTTAAGTTTAGTGTCATAACTACCGCCACATAAACAGGCTAATGTGTGTGCCTCAGCAGTTGAACCTCACATTCCCAATCCCTTTGCTTCACAAATGACCAAGAGAGAAGATCCAGAGCTCTTGTCGCAAGAAAACAGACCCTCCTCTACCTAATGGCAGAAAGTTCTGTGATGTTTTATCCCTAAATCATGCCATTTGCACACATGTTTGTAAGCTGCTCCTTCACTTTACACTGTGCTGCTTCTGTTGGTTACACAGCACTGTCAGACACCAACCTGTCATGTAATTTTAAAACTAAAATTACTTCACTAATATCTTGTAGATGCTTCTGCTCAAACAGCTTTATTTGCCTGGTTTACAAACATTTCCAGCCTAATCCATGAATGTGTAATGCACTGAGTTTCTGGTATTATTCCACTGCCAGAAACCACGTGACATTTATTATATTAAAATACTGAACGCTTCACTCTTAAGTCCAAAGTCTGAACTGCAATTTAAATATGTTCTTCCCCTCACACTACATTTATCATAGAAATGAGCAGAACTTTTATGTGGGCCTCTTAAATACCGACCTCGAAGCCTGGCTTTAACTTCCACAGGCAGGTGTGCCACCTGCAGCACCTCAGTATTGCCAGTTGTCATCTGACTACAGCCCATTTAGAGCAGAGGATGTATGGTTACTCCTGCTTAGGACTGGAGTTTCATAAGTGTAACGCTGCAACACTGACAAAAATACAATAAATAATAGCACTGAACCAAGCACAATTCATCTGTCAAATGCCAAGGGTCAGGTACTTGTAGCGGGGATGCTTCTGTGTGGTCTGTGAGAACAAGGTTTACTTCTGGAAAATAACCAGTGAGAAATTTCGAACACGAAAATTTGAGAAAACAAAGCTGCACGTGGAAAAGGATGCTGAATTCAAGAGTAAACTCCCGTGAGGTGTTTGTCCAGCTCAACTTGCAAGTCCCTCAAAGTCAGGATTTTATTGTAGGAGAACTACCAGACATCTGTTGTGAGCTGTGGCCACCAATTTCTTACACAGTGGTGCTGGCAGAAAATGGGGTGTAAATGAAAGGAACAATTTCAGTCATATGGCAAAAGCACTTTTACATTTTAATCATACTGCAGAAAGGTCAAGGTTGGATCTGTGTCAGTGCAGAGGGATAATTTGCTTTTATGGTTTAGGAATGTGCCTCTCCAAAACTGAAGATGTAGGAACTTGGCAATAAAACAAAATTTCCCTGTGTAGGCTGTTGATTCTGATCCGCTTTTAAAACAAGCTTCCAGAGGCATCCTGAAATTTTACCAGCGTGATCAGGTGAGAAGGGGTGTTTTCCCTTTGCCAGGACACTTCCCATCCCCTTTCCATCAGCTTGTTTTTGACCACTGGCAGCCTGCTCATCTTAGCAGGGACATCAAACAGATTTCTGTGAAACCTCTGAAGGAGTTGCATAGGGGTAATAAGAATTTTCTTTCTCTTACCCATTTTTCAGACCCAGTCCCATAAGACCAGCTCATGACACAGCTCCCAGTGAGATGTCACATCAAGGTTAAAACTGTGGTCAGAAAGTTGCAAAGGGATGAGCTTGTGGAGGGAAAGTAAAATGCTCCTGTTCTGAGGCCAAATGTTAAGCACCATCCCCAAGTTCTAGTAGAGTTTTTTTATTATCTGTATCTTTTACACAGAGTGGGTCAGGTTGGAAGGGACCACAGTGGGTCATCTGGTCCAACCTCCCTGCCCAAGCAGGGTCATCCCAGAGCACATTGCACAGGATTGCTTTCCAGTTCTGGAATATCTTCAATGAGAGAGACTCTGCAACCATTCTGGGCAACCTGTTCCAGTGTGCAGTCACCCAGGTGGTAAACAAGCTCTTCCTCATGTTCAGGTGGAACTTCCTGTGGATCAGTTTCTGCCCGTTGCCTCTTGTCCTATTGCTTGGCACCACCGAGCAGAGCCTGGTCCATCCTCTTGGCACCCTCCCTTCAGATACTTATAGACATTGATGGAGTCCCCTCTCAGTCATCTCTTCTCAGGGATGAACAGGCCCAGTTCCCTCAGCCTGTCCTTATATGAGAAATGCTCCAGTCCCTTGATCAGCTTTGTAGCCCTCCACTGGCCCCGCTCCAGGAGCTCCGTGTCTCTCTTGTCCCAAAGGGCCCAGAACTGGACACAGTAAATACTACAAATAATAATATTTTTTAAAAGCATAATGCATTAGCTGTTTGCGGCTGGTTATGCCGTTCCACTCCAAGGAAAAAAAGACCCTGTCCCCATTATTTGTCTGCCAGCTTTGCTGCAAGCCTCACACCTCCGGGGGGTGTGCCTGAGGTTGGTGCTATACATCCCCACCCCTGCAGCAGGAGACAGTCCCGGAGCCCGAAAGTCCGCATAGATAAGCTTGGAGCAGGGTGCGGTACAAAAACAGAGGTAAAGTGATTTACTTAAAGATTTACTTAAAGATAACACCGAGAAGACACCCCTTGATTGCTTTAGCCCTGCGGTGCTGATGAGCTGCAGAGAACAGAGTCTCTCAGGTAGGGCAATGAATGGTTAATTCAGTGAGAAAGCAGTAGAAAAATGTCTTGCTACAGATTTAATTCCCACAGTCGTCCTCTCTTACCTCTGTTGTAAACCCGAGGGCCCGCACACAGGCGGGAGTGTTTCTGTTAGAAGTGCTTCTGACAATAAATATTGTGAAAATCAGCATTGTTTTGTTAAAAAAGGAATGGATGTGCACCTCCAGTGACCTCTATTTTTCACTTCACTGAAGTGATTATAAATGGCTTTACTTCTCCATCAGTGCCTTTGCTGTGAACACTGGGCATTGTTTTTACCTCGTTGCCCGTGTCCAGGTGTACTGAATTTTTTACTCACATTTCCAAATGCTGCCTCTGCCCCAAAGTGGGGCAGACTGTGCTCCTGGAACAGTAACTCAAAACTTATTGGTGTGGTTATCCATGCTGATGGAGCACCCAGAGTCGATGGGTACCGTTTCCATCCACAGCTCCACTTGGTCCTCATTGATTCATCCACCATCACGGGAAAAACACAGGGGCTGGAGTGGGTGACAAGGGTGCTGGCCCGTGGGTCTGTCCTTGAGGGAGTGAGTGTGGGGGCTGTAACCCGGCCCTGGGGCCAGGAGAGCTTCAGATGTCATGGGCCAAAAAAAGGGTCAGGGCTCAGCCTGGGTAGTGGGAAGACACACACAGGGAAGTGCCTGGCAGGAACTGGGGAAATCTGCCAAGCTCAATAGAGAGGTCTCCCCCTCTCTGGGCTGTATCCAGCCCTGCTGAGGAACAGCCAAGCCGATGCCAGGAACTGGAAAGTGAAACTGCGCAGAGAGGGAAAAGAAAAAAAAAAAAAAAAAAGAAAGAAAAGGCAAAACGGGAAAGAAATCCAAGCTGAAAAGGAGGAAAGAACACCAGAGTGAAAAGCCGGCGTGCTGGAAATAATTTGTTCAGACTGAACCCGCTAACGGAGGGGCAGAAATTTTGCTGTGCTTGGGAATGTCGCACTTGGAACTTGTTTATTGACAGCATTTCTTTTGCTCCCCCCCTCCTGCGCTGAGCTAAAGCCAGTGAGTGAGATGGAGGGAGAGAGAGAGGGAGGGAGAAAAAGCGAGGCCAAGAGCCCTCTGCGGTCGGTGGGGGCCTATAAATAGCCAGTGAAGTCTTCTAATACCGATCGGGTGCGTCACCACGGCCCTCCCCGGCCCCGCTCAGCAGCAGCCGAGCCAGCGGGAGCGGGAGCTGCGGCGGCACCCGGAGCCGAGCAGCTGGGCTTGGCACGGATGGAGCCGGGAGAGGGAGGCCGGGAGGTGCAAAGGGGGTTGAACGCTCTCTGCCGCAGTCGGGCTCAGGGAGAAAGGGGGTGGGAAATGATCCACACGTTCCCCCACAAGCCGCCTTGCCTCGCCCGGGTGTTGCGAAGTGTATTCTAGTTCTTGCTCATGCGGCTGCCTGGTTGCCATCTGTAAACGCTTCTTGCTGGAATAAATGGGCGTCCAAGGTCTATGGCTGCGCCTGACTTGGGTGTTGGGAGGATTTCTGAAGTCCTGCTGTGCTGTTTGCTCCCCCTCCTCGCTCCTGCTCTCCCCGTACTAAGGGTCGGAGGAGGAAGAAGAGGTGCTGGAGTAAGTTCAGCAAGATGCACAGGCTGGTTCAGTGCCACCAGTTAGTGATCTCTCCTCTGCAGATTTAAATGTTACTCTAAAAGTGATTAAAGGCAAAAGTCTGAGGGATGTTAGAGTGCATTTCTGGCCCAGATTTCCCATCCCTGTCACCATCAGTCCACAATACTGTAGATAACCCTCCCATAAATAAAGCTGCTGCTCCTGCCTGGCCTTTTTAAACCATTGCTGTCTAATCCAGATTTCAGGGCTGGGGGGTTAGAGGACCTGATGCTTGCTTCTCTGAGCTCCTTCTATCAGCCCCATAGCAGCAAGCTTGCTACAAAGAACTTGTATCTAAGGCAGAATAAAATGCTTGCATAAATACGGGGACAGCTTTTTATACTAATTAAAGTGAGGCTCAAGTTACTTTCCCTTTTTTTTTTTAAATTTTCCAAGCAGCTGATCTGCTTCATATCAGTCATTTCTCCATCTGTTTTGTATTCCTTAATTCCTCCTTGCAAAGTTTGGCAAACTTGCATGTGATTTGATATATATTTGTAGGAGCACAGTTAATGGAGAGATCTCCTTATCAGATAGTAGTTAGATACTCATAGTATCACTGGTAAAAGGATGAGGGTGGACTGGCCAGATCTCACTGGTTTCAAGTCTCTTCCAAAAGAAATTTTCAGTTATGGAGCATTGTTGAAATTGCTCACATCAATCCAATGGAAAGAAGTGGAGTAACCCGCTGACAAATTCTTCGTGTCTGTGTCTCTTTCCTAAAACTCAGCCTGTTAAGCAAGATGCCAGATTGACACAGTCAGGTCTCTCTGACAAGCCAATGCCATGAGATATGCTTCTTTGCAGGGAAGGTGGTAATTTCTCCCAGATTTGGGGCTCTCTGTGGGGTCCACCAGCACCACATCAAGGTCCAGTGGAAGAATCATCTCTCTGTGACATCACACCGCATCCACCAACTGGAGACCCCTTCAGGCATCCTAATTTCCTAAATTTCCTGAAGGTATTGAAGCTCTGGAGCAGTGTGGGGTTGGCTAAGAGCAGCCTCTGCAAAGGGAGGCGCAGTTCCCCTTGGATGTTTGAACTGCCAGTGGGTTTACCAGTACAAAAACCAGCACAGAGAGGGGATGATGAGGATGGTGATTAATCTTTTTGGGTATCAACGGAGATTTGGCACTGGTATTTAGGGAGCAGCCCATGGTGGGCTTTGCTGTGTCAGGGGACACTGCAGTGCTTGCAGCAAGTGATAAAATATGACCAAGAAAGAGCAGGACCATCCCCATGTAGGAACAGCTTGCTCCCAAGCCGAGCCTTTGACTCCAAGCATTACTGTTTTCTCAGTATCTGAAAGGCTTAAGCTTCTTGTTTTTGAAGCACTTGTTTTTTTGAAAGCGTTTTGAAAGGATGGACGCAGAAAGAACTAGCAATCCTGCCTCCTCCTCCATAAAAACCCACCCCAAAACCCAGTGAATAAAGTTCTTAATGTGAAACTTCTGTCTAGGCTGACTTTTAGGAGGAGACAGTGGATTTGGAACCAATCGATAAATTACTGTAATAATATTATCTCATCTAAAATGTAAATATTATAAGTTGTGCTCTGAATGTGCGAGCCAGGCTCACCCTCAGATGTGCTTTTCTGCTCCCTTTGTACCCAAGCCACGCTCTGTACAGGTTGCAAGAGCCTGGGAGGGAGGCAGTTGTGACCTGCCCTGCTTTATCCACACCAGATAAATCCCATTCCTGAGGATCTGATGTCTTGGGTGCCCATGCTCTGCTGGTCACTCCATCATGCCAGAAGTCTCTCCATCAGGCTGCTTTGTTCCCCAGCTCTGCTCTCAGCAAAGTGCAACCAGAGCAGGAGCAGCCTCCCCAGGCGGACCTGTCTCAGTCCAGGGCAAACATCAAACCCTGTTTCCCCATCTCACAGCAGCCACCTCCCTGTCCTTACTAATGTAAATAAATTTGGGGGTGTAGGTCTTTTCATAGGGAAAAAATAAAACATGTGACTTAAGAGAGTTTTAAAATATTTCGTGTTTTTCTAACAGTGAGGTCTGTGCTGGTAACAGGTTTGATACGAGCTGGGATCTACCTTTCTGAACTGCAATCATGAGGATTACTCACATATCTAAAAATAAGTCTGTGCTGAAATTCCCCTGTTGGATTAAGACCTAAATCCTGCAATTGTCACTTTTCCCATGAGTGTCAATGGCTTAACTAAATATACTGTCCACATTGCTGATGTTCCCAGGTTGTTTCTCTTTCCCCTTTTACTGGAACTCCTCCACGTTTTTTAAGTTTATTTCACTTTTTGGTTTCTTTGCTTTTTCTTTTCCAATTCATCACCTTTCCTGCTATGTCCCTTTCCCCAGCCATATACGACTTCTCACCCTGTCCTTCCCTTTTCTTCTACAGCCTTCTCTGCCCATTTGCCACCCATTGCTTCAAACTTGAGAGGAACCACCCAAACTACACATTTCTGCAAGCAGTGAAAAAAATATGTCCAAATTGACCCTGAATTTGTGTCTCTTCCCATGCAAGAGCTGATAGAAGTTTTTCCAGTGTTGGGGCAACTTGCTGGTAGGGATTCTCTAATGTCTATTAAGAACTGTGCTGACATGAAGTAATTTCAAGGTGACAGTCTTTTGGATCACTCTGATGAAAAAAGTGGGCTCATGGTTTAGTTACAAGTGAAGAAGAAACCAAGAGCAAACATGAGGAAAAGGCAAGGATTTAATGGGATTCCAGTGCTTTGTTCTGTACTTTGAAACAAAAAAAGGTCACGGACAGGTTTTTAAGTGCTGATAGATGCCTGGAATTTGGTGGCACCTGTGTGCAAGGAGAACATTAAAGACTCTTGAAGCACAGTTACCTCTACAGGCACCTTACCCGGGTGCAAGCCCACCAGCTCTGGTCTTGGATAGGAAAAGTGAAGACACAAACATAATTTCTCATAATGCAGCATAAGCTCCCCCCATCCTTATTTACAGTAAATAGCCCTCTCTGGCCTGAAGGAAATAATTTTCCCTCTCTGATCTGCCTTTTTTTTTTTTCTTTTGGCCTTCCTCACCACTGCATTGATCAGTGTCTCAATGAGGTCTTAATTTGAGAAGTTTCCTAACGTACAGTGTGTGCAAGATTAAGCTTTTTTTTCAAGAATTTGCTGGTACAAAAGAAATATACTTCACAATAAGGAGAACAATTGCCATTCTAAATATCAAAGCACGAAGATACCCACTTTGTAGTTCTGTTCCAGAGGACACTTTTGTTTCAAATTCCCTCCTTTCAGGCGCTTCCTCTTCCGAAATTTCTTGCTGTTGTTAAGTAGCCCAAAGGGGGATTTGTTTGTGTGTGTGTGTGTGCATGGGAAGTTTGGCATAATTCATTCAGGATATTGAGGTAATGAGGTTATTCTAAGCATGAAATAAGCTAATTTTCATGCCTTTTGGAAGCTGTTCTCCTCGTTGCTGAATTTCAAATTGTTTCCCTCTCAAAGGGTTACTCCTGTATATGTTGCAGCTGATGTGACACCACGTGCTCTGGACACCAGGGGCAGCACATCTGACCATCCAGGACTGATCCTGACAGGGCACCAGGCACTTCTCTGTCACCTGGGGTAAGTCCCATCAGCATGAGCACAAACCATGGGTAGGGCCAAGGTGGAAAACAGGAAAACACAGCCTCCAATCTCTTCACTCACTCCTCTCAGCAGGCCCTCTCCATCCCCTGGGAGTCTGATGGTATCCCCCCTCCCAAAACAGATGGGAGTATCCTCCAAATTTTGCCTCATTTTGCTCATTGCCTCACTGGGCTGAGTGAATTTTATGGAGTGTACTCAGATCCTCATTTCCTCACCAAAAGGAAGAGGCAGGCAGCACCACCTGCTCTTATTAGAGACACATCCTCCACTCCGTTCCACCCACCCATTAACCACAGGTTAGATACTCCGAGTGTCTTTAGGGGTCTGGAAGTGAAGTAGATGCCTAAAATCCCACTGACAGTACAGGGCATTAGGTGCTGAACTGGCTGAGATGCTTTTAGGCCTTCCCATCCCACAGCAAACTCCTGCTGAACTCCTATAGTGTATCTTTAGGGATGAATTTGGGAGTTTGACCCATGAGCTTGCACACTATGCGTATGTGCTTTGCTGAATGAAAGCCTAGGGGTGTGAGCCTTTGAAATCCTTTCCCTCAGTCTGATAAGACAACAATTTATAACTGATTTTTGCCATATCCCAATCCTTCTCATTGTTATCCTGAAAGTATAATAGCAGTATGCATGATTCTGGTGATGGTTTATGATACCTACAAACACTGCTGCTATTTCAGCTAAACCCTGCATTCCCCCCACAGTACGCATGATGCTGCTATTATGGGTATGTAAAACACACATGACAAGAGAGACTCAGTGATTTTGGGAGGCCAGACCCTTCATGCTCCAGCACTGAGCGTTGTGCCAGGCAGGGGAGGGATGAAGGCTTGCCAATGGAGGCTTTATATCATCCCAGGGTGATGCAGCTGGCAGTGGACCAGTGCAGCTCCTGGCATCCTTTCTCCCCGTCTCAGGGTGGTTCTGATTTATGCCTGGCTCCAGTGGCCCTCCAAGGGCTCTCCCAATCCAGGGACATCCCTTATCTCCTGGCCGTCTCCCATGATTTCCTCCCAAGCTTGGTTTTGGGCAGAGAAGTAAGGAATGCCATGCTTGTACTTGGCATATCTTGAGATCCCAGTTATGCAGGAGGCTGTAAGCTTTATGACAGGCAAAATATTTGTTTGAAATGTGAATTAATCTACAAAACAGCCTACTGGTGGTGGAACTGAGCACGTATGTCCCTGGCAACCAAGAAGGGGGCATTCCCAACCCCCGAAGCTCACAAAACAAAACAGAATTAGGTTGAAAATTTAACTCCAAACTGTGAAATGACAGCTGAAAGAAAGGCTTTTGTTTTGCCTCTCCTTTTTTTTTTTTTTTTTCCTTGAACTGAACAGTACCTAACTGTTTAACATGCAGGGAAGGATTAGTTATGTAGGGCTCTTGTGTAGGTAAAGCACCACGTCCTTGGCCCTCTGCCCACGTAGCGCAGCGCGGGATCTCTTGTTACAAATTGCAGCTGTGTAACATAACAGGAAACGTGGGGCTTCAAGTTATTCCACTGGAAAGATTAATTATTTGGAAAATAGTTATGCAGCAGCTTTGTGTATTTTTGGAGCAAAGGTGACCAGCACATTCTTAAATTTAAAGAAAGAAAGTCGCTGAGAAGGAAGAAACAGAGGAGCTTTGGGGAGTAGAGGAGTTGTGGGACAATTTTATTTTGATTTTTTTTTAAATAATATTTGAGTTGTCTGCTCTCGTGGAAGGAGCAAAGCTGAGCTCCACTGAGGACAGCCCTGGCAGGGTGAGGGTGGTGGAGGAACGAGACTTGTTGGGTTCAACTGTACCTTTATCTTTCCCATCCAAAATCCCATCCATCTCCTTGAGGGGAAGGTGCAGGAATCCTGCTGATGGGGGAGGAAGATGAGAAGTGAGTTTGGAGGCACAGGCTCAGCATGGTGGGTTGTGGTCTCCTCAAAACATGCTGCAAGCAGCCTGTGGTAAGGTACCATATTCTGGAGAGCCTCTTCCCTCCAGGCAAACACTCTTGATAAGGCAAACACAGTGTCTGGAGGGGAACAGAGGGGCAGAGAATTTCTGCCTCTCATGCCACAGAAATAGTGTGGCCAGCAGGACCAGGGCAGTGATCATCCCCCTTACTTGGCACTGATGGGGCCTCACCTTGAATCCTATGTTGGGCCCCTCGCTACAAGAAAGACATTGAGGTCCTGGAACATGTCCAGAGAAGGGCAGTAAAGCTGGGGAAGGAGCTGGAGAAGCACTGGAAGAGGCTGCCCCGGGAAGTGGTGGGCTCACCATCCCCAGAGGTATTTAAAAGACACGTGGCACTTGGGAACATGGTTTTTAGTGGTGGCCTTGGCAGTGCTGCGTTAACGGTTGGACTTGAGGATCCTAAAGTTCTGTTCCAACCTAAAACAACTCCATGGTTCCGTGTCTGCCTATCCCTGAGCTTCTTTATACAGCCAAGTTCACAGGATTTTAATTTGCTCCTCCGCGTGTGAGCGATCACCCCAATTAAGGGAAACCACTGAAACAGCCGAGGTGCTGCTGCACTCCGTGGGCATGGGCCACAACCAAGCTCTGCCACTGCCTCTGCAGACGCTTCCCAGTGACTTCAGAGAGATCTGTGGCCAAAGAAAAATGTCTCCCTGATCAGGATTCCTCCCAGCATCCAAGTTTGCTTAAATACTGGAGCCCTCTGGAGGGATGTGGTTTGGATAAAGAAGTGGTAGTTATTTTTAGGTAGCACAATGCACCTCTTAGTATTAAGTTTTTCCACTCAGACACTTAACCCATGGCCATTTTGCAGGAGCAGCTGTCCCAGAGCTGGCTTGGGGCTAACCTGGTCTCCTGGGGCTTTTGCCCACGGCTTTGATAGAGACCTGATGGTCCCTCTCTGTTTGCTGAGCTAGAGATGCCAAAACAAAAGCCCCAAGGGAGAAACCCTTCTGCATGAATATCTCAGTGGGTTTTGGGATGAACATAGTAAAAACAGTGACTTCTGGCCTGGCACTTGTGCTCTTGGACTCCTTTCCTCTCCTGCAGGGAGAAGGAACAGGAAAGAGGTGCCCCAGGAGCCACAAGAAGTCTTCCCTCCTTCCATCAACACACTGGGGAAGCCTGTTTTCAAAGCAGCCCTTTTTTCATGATCCACACTGGGAAAAGGGCTATTAATAATAGATTAATTATAGCAAGAGGCTGCATTCAAGGTGTAAATGTCTCATAATTGATGCAGGACAGTCCATTATTTTCAATTTTTACATTTCAGGTCCTGGCAAAGCACAGCATCAGTTTAAACAGGGGCATAAAGAAAGTTTCTTATAAAATCAAGAATGCCTCCTACGTAAGTAGCAAACCAAACAGAGAGAGCACTCTCTTAACTTTCCAAGTTTTTTATTTCTGCCTCATTTGCTGCTACCTCAGACTAACCAAAAACTCAGTGTTTGTCTAATATAAAACCCCCTATTTTTGCAAAACTCTTGAAGCCACAGTAGTTTAGCTCTACCACAATAATTCATCACTCTACTCTAGAAAATGTTAATATATGAAAAAACGGGTGGATATCTAAGAAAAAAAAAAGAGCAGGAAATTATTTAATTTAATGTAGAAACATTTCAGTGCTCATGATAGAAGACAGAAGGCATATTTTTCAACAGCCAAAAAAATAGCACTAATTGAAGGCTACTTTCTTCGCTGCATCTGCACCTCATGTGGCTGTTGGGTCTTTTATACCGATAAATGCATCCCCAAAGCAGATATCCACAAAACCCTCCTGGTGTGGGACATGAAGAATCCCACCCTGCCCCATAGCTGTAACTCCTGCCAGGAGAAATATCTCCTCTGTCTTCTGGGCCATTGACTACAGGGACAGCCCAGGATGACAAAACTTGCTTATTTTCACTCCAATTTTTCAGAGAACTGCTTGAAGTTGAGTGAGACAAAGAGAAGGCAAAAGTGAGGTGTGTGGGGAAAAGGTCAGTGCATAAACCTTTTCCAAGGGAAAAAGAAGCCACTGTAAATAGCAGAAGGGTGGTTAGGTCTGAGTTTAGCAAAGGGTTCAACTGAGAAACAAGGACAGCATAGATAAGCTGAGAAGCTTTTAGGAAACCAGGTCTTTTGGGCAAAACAACCAATCTTCTACATTCAACAGTCACCTGAAGACAGAAGGTGCCTGGAAGAACAACATTTTGGTGCCAGCTCGCGAACAACCTCATTGTGCAACCAACACTGACATCAGAGGGGTTGGTTGACACAATGGCCTTTTGAGTTTGCCAAAGAGCCAGGTGTTCCTTGCCATGGGGAAATTATCTTCCACACCTGGGCATCTGGTTCCTGTAGCTGCCAGTGAAAGAGAGGCACAGGCACATTGTGTGGAGGGGCAGGTGTCACATGGCAACAGCTTTCCCAAATGATTACCAGGAGGAAGTATTGCAACACTTTTTATCTGAAATGATACAGGCAAACGCTGTGAACGTGCTCCGTGAGCGTGGCTCAGGGAAACATTGAAATTAGTATTTATCTCTTGATATTTCAGAGTGCTGGGGCAGAGGATTTAAAAAATGAAGGATTATTTGGCAATAAAGCGTCTTCCTGGTGCTATGGAGCAGATCCTTAAGTGAGCAGGCTGGCAGGCTGTGAGTTATCCTGTGCCCACTCACACTGATTCATACCCTGAGGGGTGAACACCAAGCACTTGCTAACCTTCCTGCAGGGTTGGGCATTTCAGAAGCTAATCTAAGAAAAAATGAAGGGCTTCAAAAGTAAGACAGAAAAATAGCGATTTTCTTTAAACTCCATTCGAGCAATGAGCAAAATGCTTTCGAGGCTGTTGCAAATCTGTCATCTCAGTTATCTGCAGAGGCCAGACTGTTGCCTTCATAAAGCTCTGTGAGGTCCTCCCCTCAAAGAGTGCATTTTCCAGGTGAGGAAAGCAGTATGAGTACAGGAACAATGGCTCCAGGGGCAAATCCCTTCTTTTTGGGAGAAGGTTATCTGTTGCATGACCCCACAGGGAAGAAGTTACACCAGCCTCAGTGCTCCCCATCTTGTGTGAGAGCCAGTTCTTCCCACCCTTCCCCGGCCGTGGCTCCACCACCACCCCATTTTGGCCCTTGCCGACCTCCATGAAGCTAAAAAACGGCAATGGAAGGTCTTAAGAAGAGAAGTCTGGAAAAATCGGGAATGCTTCCTAAAACCCTGGCTTGTGTGACATCCATCTGCTCAGAGCACACATTAGCGGGTTGTTTCTTCTAAATTGAAAGCTGTGATAAACTCAGCTGCTGTCGGCTCCCTCACCATCCTTATCCTTCGGAGTTAATTTGCTGAGATGAAAGGGACTGTTCCCACTTCGTAGATTAACTACTGGCCCGAGTTGCCTGCGTGCTGGGGCAGTCTCTGCATCCCAGTGTAACAGATCGTGGGTCTTTTTGATTCTCCCGGAGCTGCCAAGGGAGCAGGGTGGGGGTGCGAGCGGCGCTGGGCGTCCTCAGGTTGCAGCTTGGACCACATGTGGTGGACCTGCTCGGCTCCCGAGCGCTGCTGCTGTAACCACGGTGGAGCCTGGCAGACGTCTGAGCCACCGACACCGGCAATTAAGTGTAATTATTTAAGCGGGGGGGAGTGTGTGTTAAATGGAAACACAGCCCTGCCACGAGTGCTGCTGTTCAGAGGCAAGCACAGAGCTGAGTGGGGAAATAACAGTCAACTCTCTCTGAATTTTTAATTTTTTTTTTTTTTTTTACACACAGACCTGCTCACTGTTAGAGAGCTGAGCCTTAGGGATTTGGGGTTTTTTTCAGAAACTGTGTTCAGGTGTATGAGGGACACCCCACTCCCCATCAGATGCCACAGTAGGATGAGAATCTGGCCACATCCTCTGTGAAGAATCACCCCAGCAAATCTTACCCAGGGCAGGATTAGTGAGACATCACCACAAGGAAGCAAATTTGAGCTCTCAGTGTGGTGGGAATTAGGATGGAGAACATCCAAGGAATGGGTGAAGATAGATCCTGAAAACTCAGAGCTCCCCATATTATGGTTTATGTGTGGTTTTGATCACTCAAGTGAGGTTGAGCAGGAAAGGTAAAACAATGACCTAGATAACATTACCAGGCAAAAAAAGAAGATGTTTGTTGGGGAGTAGCTCCTGGCTGGCTCCAGCCGGGCTGCAAAGAGTTTACTCTTCTCAAGGCTAAATCTGAGATTAAAAGGAAGATCTCAAATATTGGAGGACCCCAGGGCCCAGGGAGGGCTTGGGGAGGAGGGGGAAGGAGAGGCTATGGAGCTGTGCCCACTGTGGTGGGTGAGGAGAGTGACCATGTCTTTGAAATAAGTAAAAATGGCTTTACTTGGATGAGGTTGGTTTGGTGTTCATCAACCAGCTTGGCCAGGCTCCTGTGCCTCCAGAGAGATGTGCCATAGCCACCTGGGAGGACTGTCCCTTCACTTTGGGGGACCACTGGGCCGCCTCACTTAGGATCTCACATGTTGGACAGCGTGCAACACCTCAAAAAGGTGCCAACTCCTCCTCACCCTGAAAAGGAGCACCTGGGAAAAAAAAAAAGCATTGCAAGGAAGGAACATTGAAAAACATCTTTCTTTGGGTTGAGGAGCTTTGGGTGGTGTCAGGAAAGATTTTCAAAAGTGGCCTATAATGATAAAACAAGAAGCCATGGGTTTGTGCCAAAACCTCCTGAAGTTACCAGGGAATTGACCTTGGACCTGTCCTGATCAGGATTGAAGGGGATGGTGCATTATATAACCTGAACTCTAAATTACAAATGCCTCAGGACACTGGGGTTTTTACATATCAAACAGAGTACTTGGTGAGAGGCTTTGAGGTGGGAATGGCAGCCCCCTATTTTCCTGAGCATCACAGAAATGTATCAAGGCCCTGGGGAATGTTACTATATTTTATTGGACAAGCCACTAGAGCTGGAAACAGCTTGTCAGCTGTTGGGCACAGAAAAGCTTCCAGAATAAAAGCAAAAAAGGTTAAAAGCTTTTAAAAAGTGCCCCAAAATATCTCACTTGTGCCAACAACACCTTAAATAAACCATCAAAAGTAGCCAGACAAAAACTAGAAATATTCACAGAAGCCAAAGAAGTTCTGTAAGTGTGGATCACCCTTGGAAAAATTTTTCCCTGCAAAATAAAAAAAATCCTCCTTTTTAAATTTTCTATCAAAACATGAAAATTTAATGAAAAAAGATTGATTGAAAACCAGCCAGGCTTGACACAGATGGAACTCTGGCCAATTTTTTATTGATTCAAAATTCTAATTTTTTTCTAAAAATAGCTTGATAGAAAATCCCCGTGGGTTGGCAGGGTATTCTTGTGGTTGGTGGGAGGGCCTGAGCTACCCAGGCATCTTGAATGAGCAAGACCTGATGGCAAGAGAAATATTAATATTATGACTGAACCCGAACTGGAGCATTCCAGCTCTGTAGCCTTGACCCATTTTGTGTTTAATCCTATTCAGTGTCCAGGACTAGACATCTCGTGAGTCTGAAGCTCTGCCCATCACTGGGATAGTTCAAGATTTGGGTTTCTAAGAAATTTGGTTAAAAAAGACAAGCAAAAGTCAAGGCAAAAGAGAGATTTTTCTCATTCTCCATATTCTTTCATGCTTTCCTGTTTCCCTTGTTTTGTGAGTTGTAAGGAAGATTAGACTATTTCCTATGAACCTGTACAGCTGAAGAGTTACTTAATCACTTTACCCAGCCACTTGCTACCTGCTCTGTCTGTCTAGAAGGCATTAAAAAAAAAACCCAAAAAAGTTTTTTCTCAAGTAAAAGCCTGGATGTTGCTTTGACATTATTCATATTCAAAATCTGTGATGCTGAATCAAGCTGCAGGGTTTATCCCTGCATCACATCTCGCTTCAGACACTTCATCCAAAGAAAAGGAGGATGTTACAAGCAAAGTCCATGGGCTCTGTTTCTCCTATTGCTCTGCAAAAAGGAATTTCAAGTGGGGTTGGTGTCGCAGCACTACTGTAAGCACCAAGGAAGGACTGCCAGGATCCATACACCAGGACTGAAACACGGACTGCAGAGCAGCATTTCCCTCTCTTCAGGCTCCTTACAGAGGTTCCTGTCAAAGGCACAAAACCCCCAGCCCCTTGCAACATCAGACATTTGTTTAAGTCATGGTGGCTGCCAGAAGATAATAGCTGTCAGTGTAAAATTACAAATCATTCTGCATAATGCCTGTGCTGATTACCATGAAAGCAATGGCAGGATTTGAATTTTACTCCCTTTTTTTTTCCCTGTCTTTGTTGCCATGCTTAGCTGAAGAGCTCAGTGCAGCAGCCTCACTAAGGCAGTTTTTTGTACTCAGATCTGCGTGGCTGAGATCAGATCGCTTGTGCATCGCTCTTTTGCCTCTCAGCAGAAAGGTTCAGCAGGTTCCTAAGGGCAGGTGGACGACCCTACAGCAAAGCAGAAAGGCTTCATGGGCTCCTGCTTGGATCCCCTTCAGCAAAAGCATGGGGGGAGCAGCTTTCACTTTCCTTTCAAGTCTGAAGAGGGGAAGCACAAGAGACTGAAGTCACTCGCCTGCATCCATGACACAAGTGGCAAAAATGGAGTTTGCACCTGGATGTCTGGAGTCACAAGGAATGACACATCCAGTCACTCACCCAGGCATCCTTCAAGTGCCTCTGGCAGCACTGATATCATGATGCTGCCATCCAATAGAGCTCAGCTAAGATTTTTCCCCACCATCAGCTCAAGTGTTTACCCTGAGTATTTCTCCGTAGTTGTGGCTACACTTCCCACAAAACCTGAATTAGATTGTTTAAGATGAGCTCAGGTTAAGCCATGACATCAGTGTCACAGTGTTTTTGCAGTAGGAAGGTCCTGGAATCCTTGACCAGGAGGATAATTAATGGGGGATGCTTGGGAAGCTGCTATTTTGTGATGAGCAATCGTCCAAAGGGAATCCTCTGCTAGGAGAAGAGAATGTTTTATAGTCATGACAAAAGCTGGCACTTAATTCTACTTGATGTGAAGAAAAAAAAGTATTGCCATCAACATTTATTTCTCTGTGCTACAGGATAAGAGACCTCTTGATTCAGGGACATTGCTGTGGGGAGTCATCTGGATTAAAAAAATAATTAAAGGAGAAGTAGGAAGGAAGGAGGATAATTACAAAACAGGGAGCAGAAGAGGGGCTGGTGTTTTCACTTTAGCAATCAGGAAACCAAGCTATTCAACCACAAACAAAATGTATTTTGTTTCCTCTCCTTGCCTGGACAGCCTGGGCTCCTGGAATCACTCCCCTAAAAAGCACACCCACAAAAAAGCAAGGGAGCATCTGGGGCGTTGGTGTGGTGTTTGGACAGCCAGATGTGTCCATTGACTCCATGCTATACCCTCCCTTCCCCAGGAAGGCTTTGCCATAACACTGTGGAACTGAAGGTGTCGTGTCTGTCCCAAGTCATGCAGCTGGACTCTAACCCAAATTGATTATGTATGTGTTAATAAACATACAAATGTCTCTTTCCTTCTGTACTGTAGCAATTTAGGTGGTAAAACTGCAATTCATGTGGCCTATCCTTGAAATTCTGGCTCTAGTGTACCCAGTGCCACTGATATGAGGCTGTGTCTGAAGAATAAGTGTGTAGAGGGGGTTTAGGGTGATGCTCAGGTTCTTTCCTGATCCCCACTCCCACGGCTTCTTTTCAGAGGAGTCTGAAGTGGTTTTGAGCGTGAAGATGCGATTTTTGGACTTTGGGAGGAGTTATGGGTCACAAAAGCATCTGGAAAATGTATCAGGCCCTCCAAAACATGGGGTACTGCAATCAAGAAAAGAGACATCAGTCCCTGAAAGGAGCTGACAAGTCCCCTTCCCACACAGGAGCCCACTCCATGTACAGCAACATCCACCCTTCGTTCACAGTTGGACTTTCCAAAGACATGGAATCCACTGTAAATGAGGCTTTCTGCCTTTTAACCCACCCGTGGAAATGCTGTTTTCCCTCTTCCTGGCATTACAAAGTTCCCAGCAGTGCTATTTCAGAGAGCAGAGAAGAGCCCTTCATCTTCTTTAACACCCTCAGTTTTTTGCTTAGGTCAAGATGTGCTCATCTACCATTTTCTAGTGATTCACAAGCCCAGAAAAAGATCCTGACTGCTTCAGAGAAGGGATGCACGAAGCCCTCAGTCACCATGAGTCACTTCTCTGCCAAATGCTAATTCTGCATCAGAAGCATGTTTTACTGGTATTTTGAGAGAACTTTTTTTCTTTTTTTTTTTTCTTTTTTCCTTCTCAGCTCAGTCATTTGAGGACACATCCTGCCTGGGAGGTGGTGAGCACCCAAAAATCCTGTGAAATTTGCAGGTGCCGGAGCTTCTTATGTGGGATTTGGGACTAGAGTTTCCTTGGCTGTTACTTAGTGTAGTTGGTACCATCACAAGCTTCCCTTCTCCCTGTAGAAAAAATTTAGTAGGTCTTCTTAGATCCACGTACGCTGTCATGTTTAAATCATTAAACATTGGCCTTGGGTGGCCAAAGCCTCCATGTCCATATTGTACAGTGAAGATGAAGCTTGCAGAGGACATTCCTCCTCAGTAATGGAGTCAGCAAGGACACCAGAGAGTTAAGACCCTGTTACCCAGCAAACATGGTAAAGGCTGCACCACAAGCAGCCACATGGGAGTTTCTCTTCTTTCTTCCTCTCCCATTCTAATAGAAGGTTGAAGGTTTCCACCTAATCGAGTGTTAGAGTGGAGGCTACAGGTGGTGGACAGCCTGCAGAGATGAACTGTGCTTGTTTGGTAGGATAACCTGGAGTAGATCCATTGGGAAACAGAAACTGGGCCCAAGGTGTGACGGGACACAGACAGAAAAAGGAAGACAGGAAGCAGAATCCAGAAAATTCCGCTACCCTCCTCCCACCAAGTGTGTGATCACTGTACACTCACATGAGCACTAAGTGCCAGTGAAAAGGCCTGAAACAGCAAACAAAACACAGGCTGTAGCCCCAGGGGCAGTAGGAACAATGATGAGAAACAGTGACCCTCCTCCAGGAGATATGGGACATAACCTGGCACAGGGAAACCCGCTTTGCTTCTTGTGTGGAATGTGCCCAAGCAACATCCTCAGTGCTGAGACCCCTAATGAGGGTTTCTAATGACTTATTTCCATCTGGGGTTGTCTCTGCTTGACGCTCACATGTCTGTGTGCAGGGCTGGAGCTCGTAGGGAGGGGTGGGAAAACCCTGTTAAATCATTAAGCCTCTCTGCTGAAGCGCAGGCCGTGTGCTCTCCGTCTGATAGAAACTGATACTGCACTTTATCTCTGCCAGAAGTGCTGTGAACACTTAGTGTCTGTCTCTTAATCTCATTGTTTTCTTAAAATACCACATCCTTGGGCTCTTGGGCTGTTATTTCAGCAGAAAAAGGGAAAGGCCTTTCTCTGCCTCACATTGCCTATGTTTTTCTAGGAACCATCATCCAAGGTATTTGGCATCATCAGCCAAGATTTCCAGTATGGGGAAACTGAATCCTATTCGCGGGGTTTCAATAACAAATATTCAGCAACAAGTACTTACTTTCATCATACTGTTCTTTTCCAAGGGATGATATATTAATCATAATCTTTGGTGGGTTTCAGCAACCATGGGATTTTTTAATCTGGTAAACCAGAGGTGTGTTATAGCCCCGTGACATTAGCAGAGCCTTCCTACATTGCACCTTGCCTGTAAGTTTTATTTCAGTAGGGGAAACCATTTGTACCCTGCCATCTCCTGAGTTGGCCAAACATTCACAAGTCTATTGCTATAAACTGCTTTCTCTAATGAAAGCATCAATTCCAAGCAGCAATAGTTGTCATTAAATCAATAAGACACGTAACCCATTTTTCTGGTGCCTCACACGAACGCTCAAGTAGCTTGTTAACAAGATTTGCTGATACTGGGGTCCCACAGTCCAGAAGTTTCCCACTGATGCTGGGGAAAAAAAAAAAAGAAGGTATTTGGCTCATGGAAGAACTTTCCTGGTTTGCTTTGTTCTCTGAAATATTTTAACCCTGTTTCCCCTACAACTTGTTGGTGTTTGAAACCTGTGGAGCAACTTTACTTGGGTGGAGGCAGTTCAGGCTTGAACAAAGCACAGACAGCAAATATCAGGGGTAGTTTTCTCCAGATTGTCAAACACTGCCATGGAGAATGTCAGTTCTTGGTTTTCCCAGCAATTTGTTTTTCGTCCAGTGAAGCACTAAACTAACTCCTAGTAATCCCTAAGGGGTCTCCTTCTCTCCCTGGGATCTACCTAAATCACTTGAAAGTAAAACTATGGCCTCTTATAGTCTCCCAACACTCTCCTGGCTGGTAAAAAACCTGTTCCTGGAAACCTGGAGGCCGGCTAATGTTTTAAGGATGAGGAGATGACCCAAATGTTGGCAGTTTTGCCTCTAGAATATTTCCTGACATTAAAGTGAAGCTGATGTGTCTTTTCTCTCGAGCACCAGGAGCAGCCTGTGCTGACAAGGGAGTGCTTCTGTGGTGTGAAATAGCCTTTTTTACTGGTTTTACAGGTTTTTGGAGTCTGGGTCTGACCATCTCCCTGAAAGACCTTCATCCATATTTGTGTATCCGCTGACACAGTGGGATTGAGGGCCGTAAAACTAAGAATCTACTGCTGACCTTCTGGCTTGTTGACCATCATTAGTTAATGTCAGAAAAGCATGGCAACAGCAAAGCATATCATGTGTGTGTGTTCAAAGAGACAAGCAAGGAGGTAAGGAGGGTGATGAAGCTCTAGGAAGAAGAGGAGAAATATAAAAGGAGTGAACAAGCTGCTGAAGGGGCCAGGAGCGCTCAAGAGTGAAGACACAAGGAGTCAAGCAAGACTTGACTGTGGAGAAGTAGAGGCTATGCTTCAAAACATAAAGGGGAGCAGCACAGAGAGGGAAGAGCAGTAATGACAGGGAGTTGGTGAGCAAACCATGGATTGCAGGTGAAGGAAGGCACAAAAGGGCAAGGACAGATCCACACGGCTTTGCAATTAGTAGCTGTGATTTATGGTGGCTTCTTTGTCTTATCATCCTCCCCTGGCAGATGTCCTGCAAGCAGTAGCAGTCAGGGGGCAGCTGGGGAGGGGACAGAGGGAGTTTTAAATAGTCAGACTAACTGTAAGGTAGGGAAGGGACTTTGTAGTAATCGGTACAGCCTACCCAGGCAATTCTCATTAGCAATATATGTTCTAAATTAAGAAGTAGCTGACCTTTTACAATCATTTTAGGAGATTTCTCCTCTTTCACCTCAACATTTGTTCTTCTCACAGTAAGTTTCTGTTCCCTTGGACAGAGCCTGAGAACTCAAAGCTGGTTTGGGTTTTAGCTGGTGGCTGGCGAGGGGCTGGGGGGGAGCAAAACAGGAATGAAGGTGACATGGAGGAAAAACTTTCTTTGTTGGCACAAATCTGCTGTCTTGCTCCCTGATCCTTTCTCCTCGTCCTGATCATCCCCTTTCCTCCGTGCACACAGAGAAAAGTTTCTATCCCATCCCTTGAGCCAAAGCTTGAAGCAATATGATTGGATGGCCATCACAAAAGTAGCTGGCGAGGCTGTGAGGCTAAAGCAGAAGCTCTAAACCAGAGAGGGGGCTTAGATACTGGGGTTTGATTTATTTTCAATGAAGTTTTTACGTCTCTGCTTATATGGCAAGATGAACACCATGAGTAGGGAGCAATGGGCTAATCTTAACCCAAGGTGCCCATCACCTCCAGTCCCCACCACGGAGGAGGGACCGTCTGAAGGAGGAATTGGGGCTGCATAGAAGGAGAAACAGGAGACAAACAGTGAATTTGGGAGGGAGGGGTGCACTCCCTCGGGAGTAGAGGTCAGAGAGGCTCTAGTGTTCAGAGGGGACCAGCTGCAGCCACAGCAAAGGCGGGTGGTGGGGCAGGAGGGATGTGTGGGTGACCACAAGCTCCTCTGCTGGGTGTCCCCTGGGGAGTGAGTCAGGACATGTGGGCTCAGTCTTTCCTATAATAGTCAGGGCTGAGGGTGTTTACCCCGTCTGCTTGGGCAGCCCAAGTACAGGCACCCTTTGTGGTCCTGCAGAAACCCACCTGCAGCTCCAGGCTGATGGGTTTCCTGCCCAGGGCACCTCGGGACTTGTGTCCCACTCAAGGGAATCAAGAAATAAAGTTCCTGGGATTGACTGTGTTAATAATGACACTATAGATACACACAGAAATGCAGCTACATGAATATATTAACTTTTCTTCACTGTTCAATAGCTCCAGGAAAGCTTCTGTTTGGAGTAAGCATACCTCGGTAAATCACTGCCAAACATTGAACTTTGTTGGCCCAGCCTGGAAATGAAACTGTAAGTGCATTTTCTTTTTCCTCCCTTATTCTATTTTTGAAATTTCTTTTGCTGTTTTTGTCTTATCTGCAGGTCTCTTAGGTGAGTTGCAGATACATTCTTGTCCAGCTTGACTGCTTTTTCTTTATATCCCAGGCTCTTCCTGGCATTCCTTGAAGGCTATATCAGCTCCCCTGCCCTTAGAGGAGCTCAGGAGGAGCTTTGACTGGGAAATGGGGATTTGCTGCCTCTTAGGCTGAACAAGAGCACACGCTGTGGTAGTAAAGCATTAAACCTCCTCTGGCATTACATGTTAGAGATGAAAACCCCTGGTTTTCTGTCAGGTCTGTGGAATGGGCATCCCTGTTTTTTCCTCTAAGGGAATATGTGAACAGCGAGAAATGCAAGTTAGGTAAAATACAGGTATCTCCATTTCCACTGGCAGCTTTTAAGGGGTTCTCTATACCCTAAAAAGGCCACAAAAAGCTGCTGGGAACACTGTGCCAGCTTGCTCCTGACCAGAGCTTGTCCGTGTGCTTGAAGGTAACTTCTCCTCCCAGCTGACTCCTGCTTCCCCCTGGAGCCAAGAGCCTGCAGCAGGCTCTTTAGAAGATGCCTTGTTAGAGGTGCCTCAGTCAAGCATCTGTGGATCCCAAATTAAGAAATAAAAGTGGAATCCTTTAGGAGATGAATCCATTTTTATCCTGGAAAGCAGAGGTTACGGGCCCAGCCTGGCTTGGTGGGGTGTTTCATGCTCTCCAGAGGAGAGCTGGGGTTTGCCCTTTCCCTGGTTAGAGCAGTTTTGACAAGTTCAGGAAGGAGGGAAGCAGTGGGAAAAAGGATGGAAATAAATAAAATAAAGCCAGGAGAGAGAGAAATTCCTTATGTTAATATGCACTTCCCAGTTGCACAAAGGGAAAGGAAAATGCTTGGATGTTGCCCTTTAAAAAAACATAGAAATGAAAGTGCATAAATTGTTTAAAAAAGCAACACCTGCAAAAAGTGAAGGGGGTGAGGGAGGGAGAAAAGAAGAAGATGTCAATTGGAGGAAGAGTGGAAAATATTTTGACTGAAAAATGTCAACAAGCTCTCCTAGAAGCAACAACAAGCAGCAATGATTGTGTTTGTACAAAACAAGCCCTTCTTCCCTGCGTGGAAGATTGATTTTATTTTTCCCGCAAGAAAGCCAAATAAAAGCCCCAGACATCCCGACTCCACCCGCTGAACTCCCCAGAAAACTTTGGGTTGCAGAGAGGAGAAAAGAAATAAAGAAAAAACCCTCAGAAGCAAAATATGACAGAAGGTCTAGATCCCCATAGACCTAAAAATAACCCTGAGGACTGGACTGTGCGTTGGCAGTGACGTTTCAGTGGAGAAGCTCTTCCTGCACATCCTGACTCCCAGCTTTTAAATTCAACCACAGAAAGGGATTTTTGAGGTGCTCGGGTTGTTTGCAGGTTTAGTGCCTCACCAATGACTTCTAGGCTTTTTTATTCCCTAATCCTATGTGAGCACTGTAGGACGAGAGAGGCATAATCCAGACCCTTGAATGAATCTCGCAGAGTTTTGTTCTTAGACAGAAAATGAATTAGGTTAAGCAGGGATTAGAGGAGACACACCACATGCCCGCTTGACCCCATGCAGTCGTAATTGTTTGTGCGAGAGCTGGAGGAAAAAAATTGGTTTGGGAAAAAAAAAAAATAGGTGTAAAAATGAATAGTTTTTCCAAAGGGGGAAAAAAAGAAAGTAAAAATAAAAATTAAGCTTGAAGGGTTGGGGAGCCTTTCTTCATATGAGATTCCCATGGTACTGAACAACCCTGGAAGCCTGGGAGAAAATATAGCCAAGATGGAGACAGTATCCATGGAAAGATGGAGGCTCAGTGCCCGTGGATAGGTCTGAGAATATGGAGACAAAGCTTCACTGGACTTCGAAGGGTGGATAGGGAGAGAATATCTTTAAACAGCAAATACCATGAAGATTCAGGTGGTGTTTTAAAAATTGCCATGGCAGCAGTGGGTGGTGATGGCCCCACGGGTCATCCTGCTTAGCCCCAGCCTGGGGAGGCCAGATCCTGCCCTGCCTGCCATGCTGGAGTTGGGGCTTGCTGAGCATGGAGCACGATGTCTGCTTTCTGGGTTTTCTATTTTAAGCAGCTTCCGTCAGAGGTGAGGAGTTGAAAGTTGCCATGCCGACAGGGAAATTTCAGGCCCTAAAATAGTCAAAACTTGCTCCTGCATCATGCGAGCGTGCGTGTGCTTCCTGCGAGGGAGGCGAGGACCGAGCTAGGAGGGTGCAGGGAGGGTGTAAGGATCCTTCCTGTGCAGGGGTGGAAACCATCCCCTGGAGAAAACATCTATGGGATGCTTTCAGACTCCTTTCCTGTACCTATAGGATATCTGGGTACATTAAGCAGCAGTGGGCAACATCAGCAATGAGGGGATCTTAATTATCACAGCATTAAAAACAACGATTCTTCCAGTTTCACTATTGTTGTCACTGCTAGAGGTCTTGGCCTCTGGACCCTGATAAGGAATCCAGCACTCAGGGTGAGACATAAAGAGGAGAGGAAAAGAGAAAAAAGAGAAAGGTTGTTTTCTAAGAGGGAATATGCATTTCTCGAGGAGGTCTTGCACTGTGCTTGTGGGGCATTAATGGTGTAAAAGACGTGCAGATGTGTGCTGGAGATACCCATGGGCTGCACCAAGCACCCAGCTACATCCTGTCAATCATGGACCTGAAGCCTCCTGCCATGCAGGACTAAATGGGCTTGGTTTTGCCTTTTTCTGGCTGTTCAATTCAATTTGACCAAAAATCTCAAAATGTGGATTTTTTATATATATATATATATTTTTAAAGTTCTTTAGAACTGAGGTAGCCTCTGCAGAGATGCCCAAACCATTCAGGGCTGTGACACAGATCTGCCAGTGGCTGGGGGACAGTTTTGTCTCTTGGGCGTGCTTGGGTGAGGTTTTTCTCCAGTCTTACAGAAGCACAAAATGCTGCTTAGTGAGAAGAAAATCTATTCACTTCATATGCTACCAGAAATGAACTCCAGCACAGCCCATGAAGCTCCTTACCATGCTGAGACTCCATGTGCATTTTGGCAGGGAGAAATCACAGCTCACCTTTCATTTCCCACATCCTGCCTTCTTTTTATCCCCTCTCTCCCTCGCTCCTATTGTTTTTCCCTGCTTGCCCCTCCAGCCAGTTGTCGCTTCGCAGTCCACGCTCACAAATGTAATTTCTTCTGATGTATGAATATTTCACAAGCGCTGCCTCCCCGGGGACGGTGCCTGTGAGGAGGAGGCAGCCTCTGCGGGGATGGAAATGGTAGCAAATGACAATCTTAATGAAAGATCTCTTCTCCAAGGGCGCCTCTGCAGAAGAGTGCACCATCCTCCACGAGCTCCCAGCTCATCGGAGCACGCCCTGCTCCCCGGCTGCTTGAATTGCCTTTGGCCATGGGTGGTGGATGTATAGAGAAATACAGCTCGGCCTTTTCCCAGGATACACCGTTTTGCAGGTTTGGAGGGTGTTGGGATGTCTGAGCTCCTCACAAAACTGTTGGAAATATCTTCCCTTTTGTAGACATACAGTGGCATAACCCAGAGAGTGGCACAGTGCTTTGTGTGGATGTTTTTCCACCTGATGTCCAGACAGAGGAAAGTCATGACATAATTCTGTCCATCCTGATGCCCATAAGTAGCTGATAATCATGATGTGTGTCAGATGCAAACAACAAATTAAGCTTCTTCACTGAAGAAATGTGCACACAGGCCCGTATTTCCCTGCACCTCCACATTTCCATCCCCTCCCAATCTCCTTGACCATCCTTTCTATACCTGTAGGCTACCAAGAGGGACTGGCACCCAACTGATTTCCTGGGCACTTGTGACCTCCAGACCCACACTAGCTTTTCCAGTGAGGTCTCCTCCCCGCTGGATCTCTCCCTCTGTGCAGGACCACTCACTTCACATCAGCTTTCTGCCACCCATCAAGACTCAGAATTGTCACGTGCATAAATATTGATCGATATATACAATATTTGTATTGTATTGAGTTACATATATTCAACATGCGACTGACCTCAGCAGCTGTACATCCCTGTGTATATATCCCACTGTCTGTACGGAGCTGCCTTATAGACACCTGGCAGTCTCAAATATCTGAAGGACACGTCTCAGATATTTATCTTAGTCATTGATGGCAGCAGGAAACGCCGCCCGTGCCGGAGCAGCGGTCGCGGTGCCGTCTGTCTCTCCGACAGTGGGTGGCACTGTGCAATCAAAATAACTTCGCTTTCGCTTTATTCCACTGCCTTCATTTTTCAGCCCGGTTGGGGTTCGAACCCTGCGATTTCAGAGGGACAGGGAGCAGGGGGTTCACACCGACAACCTCTCAAAGCTGAGGTTCATGGGAGGGGAACTGGAGAATGGTTCCCTAAAAGAACCAGAAGTGGTAAAGTTTCTCCAAAGGCTGAGCTTGGTTTGAATTACGCTCTTCATCCCTTCTTTTATTATTTAAAGAACAAAATGTATTTATTAGGATAAATACATTTTAGGATAAATAAATGTTGCTACTTTTTAGCCTGTTTTTGTTGAAAACCACAGAGAATAATTGCCGGTCCACTTTTTCAGGATGGTGTTATTTTATGACACTCCCCCTTCTACATATAACTTCACAATATTGAGACTGGGTGTCGTGACTCGCTCCTGATAACAAAAGATGTGGAACTGTTGCAACTGTTGCAATAATTTTTATTTGTGTTTCTCTTCTGTTAGAGATGCAAAGGAGATACTTGGGCCTGACTTTCATCTGTCCTAGGACTTTCTCATCAGCACGCTCTCCCTAAATAACTTCTATTGCAAAACTTCTGCCAAACTGAACTGACCTCAAGTAAACAACAGTGAGGTAGTGTGGTCTGTGAGTCTCTGAGGATGGTACAGTCAGGTATATCATGAGGGGAAAGGACACAGAAATGTTTGCTGGGACTGCTGGGCTCACTGGGAGCATGGAGCACTTCAGCCTGTATAAAAATTATGTTCTCAAAAAAAATCAGTACAGTTTCTATGACATTAGCAAACCTTGAGCTGTATGGCAAGCTGTATTTGAAAGCTGAATGGATTTTTTTTAACCTAAACCATGACCTTGTCAGGGAAACAGTGGGATGCTAAAGGAACAATGAGAAAACAATCATGTATTCCCAACAAAAATGCAGAATCTCCCGATACCTCAAAGGAAGACAGAGGTTCAAGGTGGCCCGTGCACCAGAGTAAAATCCAGTGTTTTGTCTCAGGTTTATCCCAAACCAGAGTTTCTCAGGCAGTGGCTGGTGAATCATTTCTCACTAATACACCGTACCAGGAGGTGTCAGTGTCTCCTGCCTCTGCTCTGTGTGCCTGCAAAGGGTTTGTGGTAGGAGCTGCTCAGAGTTTGCAGTCAGGACTCTGGGATCTAATCAGTGGAAAGTTGCCCTTGCTTTAAGCAGAGGAATGGGACCAGCAGCATGGGCCACAGAGAAAAGCAGCCGGGTTTATAGAGGTCAGCAGGGGAATTACAACTTCTGTTTAGTTCTTCAAAGAGGGATATCCACATCCATAAAAATCCTGGGTTTACCTTAGTAAAAATGACCCCTAAATAGGAGCAAAACACTTTACTCAGGCAGCCCAAGTAATGTGGTACCCTGCTGAAGTCAGAGTGAGGGAGGGTTTGTAAAACAATAATACATTATCTCACAGGAGGATATTTTACACAAGGGCCTTCCACTCTCTGTCAGTCTTGGCCAGTTCAACTTCCCTGAGGCAAATGAGGACCCAAGTGAGGAAACTGGAACACAAACATCTTCACAGCCAAAACGTTGTGTGACCCTGGGAGCTGCTGGTTGTGCCCACAGCACCTCGGGCTCAGTTTGGAGGACTGGCTGTGCCCAGTCTGGCACGCTGACTGTGTGGACACATCCATCAGCAAGGATATAAGTCATGCCTGGGAAATAAAATGCAAAGTGAGTCTGCAAACTGGAAATGCTCAGTGACATGTGGTGGGGTCTGTGTTGGCACTTGCAGACAGGACGGCTTAGGGTAACCCTGCTTGTGGGAATGACAGGGGATTAAGCTTCCATTCACAAACACAGCACCCCCCAGGACTTCAGAAAGCTATAGTTTACCTTGGAGTTGTGCAGAAGATAATCATTCTATTAGATGTTTGTAGGAAGTCTTTGGGAGAATAACAGTGCTTCTTTTGAGGGCCCAGACTAGAGAAAAGACTTTCACAGAACTCAGAAACCTGGTCCCTACAGGCAGGGAGAGTCACAATAGTTATGAAATCCCTCTGAAGTGCAGTGAGAGCCTTGGACAAGCACACACAGGGTTGATGCAACATGGACACTCGTTGCAGACCCCAAAAGAGCTGCACCAGCAAAGGACACCACCATGCTGGGAGGGTGCTGCTTTTTCCACTCCCAGAGGAGACCTCTTTGGCAACTGCAAAGCTCACTCCACTTTTGCAGGCTGGAGCAGGTGACTGGTATCTCCAGGTAGCATCCCCACCTCAAGGGATGACAACTCCTATGATGCTGGTCCAAGACCAATCCCAAACACTTTGTGCTAACAGTGTGTGTCTCCTTTCACAGCCACATCCTGCTCTTCTTTATTTTAAAGTAGATCCCTCCACGGACCTTATGCCAGCACTTGAGGTTCTCTAGAGTCTATACATAAGCCTAGTGTCTGGATGTAATGTAGCCTGGCTTCAGAGACCAGTTCACCCTTGCTGGGGGTTGGCTCAGCCTGTGTGCTGCCAGCAATGCCGTATGTTTTAGTGTAGCTCCAGCAAGGTTCATTTTGCTGGGACTGGATGGGAAAACAAGGGGCTCTTGTCCCAGGGGACATGTCTGGGTGTGAGGAAACCACAAGTTTCCCCAAGCCATGCTGACTTTGTGCACCTCAGCATCCGAACTGGCAAAGACCTCAACACAGTGTCAGCCTCCCTGCTCCCTTTTGCAAAGGCCTTGGTTTTGCAGAGGCCCTGGGGTTCAGGGGCACCAACCACATGGGCCAGACCTCCACCCTCTCTTTCACAGCATCTTCATCACCTGCTGCTGTGGGGATTGCTGTCAGTGTGGCGTGGTTTTTGTACATGCTGGTAGAAAAGCCAAACTCTGTGCTTGTAGTGAAATATGTGAGGTTTTATGGAAAATCAGGCAAGGCAACTTTGGTCCTGACATCTATGCCAGAGCTTGGGATTTCTTGTAAATTTCTGGAGTTTCTCCTAAGATCACCCCCCCCAGTCCCCCATCTTTCTTCCTCCAATGGAAGCAGAAGTTCATCGCCCAAGGACTGTCCCCACCATTCCCTTCCTGCAACATATGCCTCAATTCCTCATGGCAAAATTAAATTCTGCTTATGCAGCTGGGAAATGTTGAGCTTTGCCCAGACTTGTGCTTGTCCAGTGCCCACACAGGCTGCAGTGCTTGGAAAAACCCAAGGCTGAAGCCCTTGGCTCAGACTCATTCGCCATCACTCCTCATCATGCCAAGTGTGGTCATTATTATATAGTTAATGTGGCAGAGTCACAGCCCTGGCCTGAAGGACCTGCCATCAACCAGATGCCCTTTATGAAATGATTTCTGTCAGGGTGATTTATTGAGAAGCATTTTGCCTGGTTTTATCTCAGTCAGATGCCTTGGTGGGACTGGTGGGAGGTTTGCTCCAGCGGTGCCGGTGTCTCATCCATGAGCCAGAGGCTCTCAGAAGTGGCTTTGGCCTTTCTCAAATTAGTCTGCTTGTGACTCACAAACTTGTGCCTTGCTTTTAGATGAGAGAGATAGAGGAAGGATGGGTAAATAGGCAGACTGGTGCAAGTTTCATCCCAGGCTCTGCAAATTGCTTGAGCTACATCAGAGATGTTGCTAGTGGGCTTTAGATATACAATTCCTGCCTGCTCCTCAATTAACCCTTCCCTTAGAGCAGAAAACTAGAAGACTTAATTTCCTTACCAGGACCAAAGCACAGTGCTAGGAAGGTGAAATGACCCCTCACGCTTGTGTGCTGTGGGGGCCTGGGAGGCAGGATGACCATCCAAAGGGTTTGGGGTTCCGTCACAGCATTCCATGTGTCTGGGGGACTGCTGGGTTTGCCCAGAAACCCTTCACCAAAATCTGTAGCATTTCCACCAGCCTTCCCATATGCCTGAGATCTGGTGGAGAAAACTGCATGAAGTAACCAGCCACAGGAAGGGCTAAGAAAGGAGCCTGCACAGGAAGTGGGTAAAACTTTCCCATGCCCCCTTCATGCTGGATAACTGCTTCACACATGGGGGTGATCAGCTCCCAGGAAAGGATTTCTGAATATGCACAGGGCTAAAAGAGAATTGCTGTATCCCTGCTGGCTACAAGAGAGCCAAGAGTACAGCTACATACCTGATTGCAACGGTATAATTATTGGAAATTTGAATTTCACTGAATGTGTTTAGAAATAAAAGCTGTATTTGCCAGTGAAGGTTCTGATACAGTGACAGAAGCTCCTAAGATACCTGTGGGGTTTTCACTTTTGGAATTGGTTGTCTGGTGCTAATGAAAATCTAGGCTGTATTTACAAGTTGCTGGAGTATATTTACAAGTATATTTACAAGTTGTTGTAGTTACACTCCATTGCCAGTCAGAATTACTTTCCATAGATCCCAGGTCCTGGGGAAGGGCTCAGAGTCCTTCTCAGCCCTACTGAATACAGTATTTCCCTGTTTTAGAGTTGGACCTGTGTACCCTAAGTACGTGCATGTAGCTCACACAAACTAACACATCCCTTTTTGTTTATCTGGTTCAGCCTCTTGTGAAATACTCCTACCAGATTCTGTGCATTTTCAGCCCAATTGCTCTGAATGTAATTACCCAATCTTGCTAAAACTGTTTCAATGCAATTAGCCAAAGCAATTATGCAATAATAGAGTTAGTTCAAAAATTAAAAGCAGCAGAAAGAAAACAAGGGGACGAGAAAAGAAAAGAGGGGTATTCACATCTGATTTTTTTAATTACCTTTCCTGTTTGACAATGTGGAGAGAACAACCCTCTGCAGCCAGAAAAAGGTTGGTTTCAGAGTGGAAAAAACCCCCAATCCTGCCTTATCGTAAGAGTTCGTTCCTTGAAAACCATTTTCCATCTGAAACTGCTAACCCAGAGAAGCTTTTGTGCCATCTCCCCTGAAGTCCTCTTTAGTCCCCTGGAGGCACATGAGAGAGGGTGTTGCCTTGTTCCACATGAGCGGGATCAACACTGGTCAATGTCCCGTGAAGGAAAATGCACCCAGAACCTGCTGCTGATGCTCTCCTGTGAAAGACACTGAGCCCTGGTGATTTCCTTCTGTTCCTGGGGAAATCATTTGGTGATGAAGTGGGAACTTTGCTCCAGGTGTGCGGGCAAATGCTGTGTTCATGCACAGCAGCAACTCAAAGGTTTACATCCTTCTTCACCCAAAATGGCCCTTCCAAGAACATCATATGGTCACTGACTCAGCTTTCACTGAGGGGCCCTGAGCTTGAAGGCTGTTGATCAGCTCAGTCCCTTTATTTGCTGATTCCTCACCATTTTCTGCACCCTGTGAACAGCCACATCAAACATCCAGACACCAAATCAACACAACTCTCCCAGCTCAGTAATGGAGGTTATAAGCTGGCTGAACAAGTAGAGACTTACTGCTATGCATTCACTTTTCATTCTTCATTTCACTAATTAAGCAAGAAACCTGGATCATAAATTAGTATGATTAAGGCAAATTAAGCAGTGTTGAACACACTCTTAGCTGAGCAGACGATGTAACTGTGGAGATCATAGGTCACTCCATCTGGACTTGTTTGCTTAGCCCACTCCGGACAAAGTCCTAGCAGATTTTGAGCATTTAATTGTCAACTCTTCATTTTTTACGGTTCACTGCTTGCAAGCCGGCAGATTGCACAGACACTGAGAGACAAAGGGCCAAATCCTGCCCCATCCTGTCCCACTGGGAATGAACTGAATCAATAAGACAGGCAAGTGCGCTGCCGAGGGTGGGACACGGCTGTGCCTGGCTG
The DNA here is from genome assembly GCA_013397135.1 of Pachyramphus minor. NCBI lineage: Eukaryota > Metazoa > Chordata > Aves > Passeriformes > Tyrannidae > Pachyramphus > Pachyramphus minor. The sequence goes on along the minus strand of VYXB01005444.1, from coordinate 237,716 downwards.
CTCACACTGCACTTTGGACTGAGCAGAAGTAGGAGGCAGTGGTGTTTTACCATGGAGAAATTTCCTACCTCCCAAGACCTGCCTTCTGTCCCCACCAGCTTTCCCTTTTCAGCTCAGGCCAGATCTCAGAATTTTCCCTGAACACTTTCCCTGGCTGTTTCCAGCTGGGAGCAAAGGGTGGCCAGTCACAGGGCTCATGGGGCTAATTCATCCTTGTGCAGGTACTGGAGCACTCTGGCTGCTCCCATGTCTTTCTGCTCAGCACCAGCATTCAGGGACCAAGTACCACCCAGCCACTACTTGCATAAAAGTGCTGCAGCACTGGAGGTATCTAAGCTCTTCCTGGCAGCACACATTGTCCCCTTGAGAAGAAGTTATGTTCCATCTCCATCATTTAATTCTGGGGAGGGAAACCAGGGAGATTTAAGTGGCCTGTAATCCCATCTCAGCCATACATCTCCGTGTTGCACTGGGGTGAAAATGCCATGAGGCTTTTCCAGGCAGGTCTCCAACCCTTCATTAGCCAAGCCCAGATGAACATCTCCCTTCCTGCCTTATTAGGAGCTGTGGCCCCTGCACAGGTAAGTCAGGATTCGAGATGGATGAAGGGAAGGGCAAACATCCAATCACCAGTATTTTTCTGAGCCCCAAGGGTATAGGTGAGATGGTGCATCTGCTGGCTTGAAGTGGATATTGTTACTGGAATTTGGGATGCCTTTAGGATTAAGCATCATGCAGTGCTCACAAGGCTCCACTTAGCTGACATGTCTGAGCTCTGCCTGAAAATCTGATCTCCCTGCCATTACTCCTAAAGCTGCCTTTGCCTCTCCTTCTTTCTTTTCTGATTCTTTTCATCTTGGCCAGTTGTAACATGCACCTCCCTGTTATATTCTTCAGATGTGCTGCTCTGTTTTTACTTGAACTAAATAATTCTCTGTGCTCTTTTCTCCCTCTTTCCCAGCATTGGCCTTTCCCCCAGATTCCTGGCACAGGCAGTTTGTTTTCTATGGTTTTGCTTCAGCTAAGTTTGGTTATTGAATGTTCTTTCTTCTTTCCAGAGAGACTCCTGGTTCAGCCTCTGAGCTGCTTTTCCAACACATGAAGTGTTTCCATGTCTCTCCTCTCCTCCACTCCAAGAAGATTTAGTTGTATACTTAAAAAAAGAAGCAGTAACTTTTGACATCTCTACTTCTGGCCCATTTTCTAAAGACACAAGGTGTATTTAATAGTGCTGTGTGTGATTGGTTCCCTCACAACTTGAACTCACTGGCCAAATTTAATGAAGGTGGACAGAGTTAGAGGGCTCAAAGACTTCAGGTTCTGCAAAGTTCTGTGAATATATGTAAGTGAGCAGACAAGCAATATGCTCTGTGTTCCCTGACCAAAGGGCAGATTAGACACTGGATTTGGGGCTAAAAGCTCAACAATATGACCTAAAGGCCTCCAGTACCAAAGGCAAATGAAAAACAAGCACTTACTTTTTCTTTTAAACACTGTGCTTTTTAAACCACAAAGTCTCATGAGTTTGGAGGGACCAGACTCCTGACTTTTAAACCCTTGGGTATGGAAGCAGGCATGTTGGAGTCTCACTGCAGCCCAGAGAATTCAGGAGACCATCTCAACCCCCTGAGGATACTTCTTCACCACCTCCTCTGTGATGGTTCCCTGTCAAAACATTCCTAGAAGCAAGAAGACAATGCTCCCAGCCTGGAACTATGCTACTGTCTCTGAATATGTGGTACACATTGGGGGAGAGACGGACAGACACACAGCCTGGGACAAGGCAGATCAAAGAGCAGGATGTACTGGATAACCTTGGGCAAGTTTCTTCTTTACCTTCCTGTGCCTCCACTTCTCTTCTCACCCTGCAGAAACCTTTGATGGGGTGGATTTTTCCCTGATGTGTCTGTACAGCATCTACAGGGTTTTCACCAGACTGAGCCTTCAGGGAGGGACTGTATATAATATATATATATGTATATAATAGTTATGGGCACAGCAATCTCATTGAAGAGCCACAGGATCAGCTTCACCACAGACAGCAAAGGGGACAGCCTTGCTTGTAGGAATCTTTGTTCAGGAGCTTTATTCCTTGAATGGGTTCCCCTTGGCTAGGGTTTGTCTCACAGATATTCATCCCAAGCAACACTGAAGAGATTGAGGTGAGGAAAAAAAAAGAAATGTAAGAGCAGGCAGAAAGGAAGACAGACACTGGGAGAGAGAAAGCAGGAGACAGTTCTCATGTCTGTCAGAACAGGTTGTTGCTGACTCAGGGCGAAATATTCCCATTGGAAGACCAAAAGCCTTCCCTCGCTCCATCTCCTGTGTGCACAGCCCATGCACACACAGCCAGCAACCAGGAGAAGGTTGGCATTGCTCCCAACCTTCTGCCCCATTTGCTTCCTTTGGGTGTATAAGTCACTCCCCATAAAGGTCCGATAATCCAAGGGGAGCCTCTCCAGGGTGTGCATTTGCCTTCAGTCCGAACTGTATTTGGCTGTGATACGGGCATTTCACCCACAGTTCCCACGCGAAGAAACCCCTTGGGCTGTAACTCAGCTTCTCCCTCCCCACAGACAGCTATTTACAAGGTTTCAATGGGTAGGTCAGAAACGACTCCATGTCCAGAATTGCCACTGCCAAAGGAAGGAGAGAGGGGTCTTTGCAAAGGGCTTTAATAATCTTCCTGTTGCTCTGGCTGGCAGCTTTCGGCATTCGGCCCACATTCTTTAGTAGCCCTTTCCTTAGCAATGAATAGGCTTTCAGCACGCTCTCATAATGGTTTCTTTTCCTGTGGCACTCAGAAAAAGCTTTCAGCCTGCTCCAGCTGCCGCCTCTGCTGCCTCTCCTTGTCCACCAGAAAGATGTGGTGGCTCTGCTCAGCATATCCTCTGCTGCCAACAGAGACACTCTTTCACCTCTGCAGCAAGGTGGCGTGTGAGCAAGGGGTGGAGGGTGGCTTTGCCTCTCTTCATTTTTCTTAAGGCTCCTTTGCAAGCTGAGTTAGGACTTCTTCACTCCCTCAAGAAGGACATGTGTCCCATGGCTCAGCACCCTGTTCTGTGACTGCACTGTGCCAGAGGCTGAACTTGCACCCCCTGATGCAGGAGGTCTGGGCTCTGATCTCAGGCAGGTGTCAAGTGCACGCTCCTCCTGCCTTGTTTTTCTCATATTAATTCCCAGCAGGGTTGTTATTCCCCAGACCTGCAGTGACAGGACTGTTACATGATCACAGAGGTGTGTAATCTACTCTGCACGGGTATGTTGTTGTTCTACGTCATTAGGGAGCTAAAATTGCTTTAGTTCAGGCTGGTAAAAGGACCTTTGGAGCTCCCAGCAGTCATCTCATGTACCTACAGTAGCCTAGACAGCTTTGAAAATTGTACAGTGGATACTGTAATCTCAGATTCTCAAAGGTTTTGAGATCAATGAGAAATACAACCCCCAGAGAAACACCAGGTGTCTATGTACTTCTCTAGGTCTAGCTAAGAAATGTATCTGAAACTGTGGACTTCAGCAGAAAAAAACCCTTTTTCCATGATGCAAACATGATGGGAGGAAATGGCGAGAGTAACAATGCAACTCAAGTATATATTTACCACTTTCTTTAGATATATGTTGCTCCTCCTGTATTTCCACATATTTTTATGTCTCTTTTCAGGATTAAAGAGAAAATCTGCATTCCCCCTTTCTCCCATATTAGGAAAACTACTTTGTGATTCACAGGGAGAGTTGGGACAACAGTAAACACAAGGTGAGTTTTAGTCTGGTGCATTGCCACATGCACTGAGAGATGTGTCTCTAGGTGACTCCACCCATCCCTCATTAACAGCTCTCGATTCCAGCATGCAATTTCACTGAAATTTTGCTGAAGGGTGGAAATCTCACAGGAAGTGTATTTCTGTGAGTTTTGTCAGAAAAATAGGCAGGTTGGCTAAAGAGAAACCTCCTCTGAAGAGCTGAGGAGCTGTCTCCGAGCAGAAATTGGAGGACTTACATCCTCAGAGACCCACAGTCTCATTAGACTCATGAGCCTAATAACATCTCCTGAGCCTGAATGCCCAATTCCCTTCCTCGCAAAGGAGGGAATTGACTCAGTGGATGAACAGCAGCCTTGCAGGACAGAGGCAAAAAGCTGTAACACCTTCCTCAATCTGTATTTCACAGATTATAGCAAACACGGCAAGTTTATAGTGGATGCAGCCCTGGTAGCCACCTGTCTCTACCAGGAGAGGTGCAGAGGGTGACAAAAGCATGCAGTCAGCTCTGTACAGGACTAACCATACACCTCTGGAAAAGAGATGATGGGGTTAAAAAAACAGCAGACAAATTTGCAGGAGGAAAATGAATGGAAGGCTTTTAAATCCAAAGGATCCCCCCGGGAAATATTTGAGCTGCAGACCTGGGAAGTATTCTCTTATTCTTATATGAGAATGTGATATTCTCATATCACATATTCTTGCTTTGCTTACTCTTATGTTCTTCTTTTCCAGTACAACTGTTCTCACAACATTTTGCTGCTCTCCTCATAGCCACAGGGATCTCTAGAGCTGCAGTTACTTCTCAGAGACATGCTTGGCCCATACATTGGCTCCCACTGCCCCATGGGGTGGCCACTGTCAACTCCTGCATCAAGCTGGGGGCATGGGAAGACATCCTTACAGGCCAGTGGGCAAAGGGCAGCTGCATGGTCCCTTGTGTTCCTTTGGCAGAAGCTTTGCCATTCCTGTTTGCTGTCATCCCAGTTTACTGTCACCCATAATCAGGGGTACAGTATTCATTGTCATGCCATAATCAGGGATAAAATGTGTAAGGATAAATATTCCCCTTGCTGCTTCTAGCCACTGAATCAGAACCAACATTCAGAAATTGCTCATGCTTTTTTTCCACCTCCCTAATGTAGCTTTTTATAGCATATTCCATACAGCTGATGTAAATCAAGGCATGCTGTGCTTGTGTATGAATCCTTGAATGCCAGGCAAATCCTCAGTTGTCTAACTTACCCACCTCCTGCCAGTGACAAGGCACTCTGTCAACCCACAACCACGGGAGAAACCAGCAGGCACTTGGAGCACTTGCAGGTTCTTCATTCAGGCGTGTTTCCCGCAGCTGAAACCTTCCCATCGTTTCCCTTGCTCCTTCAGCAGCAAAGCTTTACTGCGAGAGATCACACAGCTTGTTTTCAGATCATCCCAGCTTATTTTGAAAAGCCTGACCCTGAATTTCCCCCACCAGCTAGAGGCAATGTCCCCTGCTAGGACAGGTTGTCACGTATCCAAGATCTTGAACATCTGTGCTTGTTCTTGCCCTTTTTTCCTGCTTTTCCCTGTTTTACTGTCAAAGAAAAATCTCAGGGAGAGCTTATGAAGGACAAAATTCCATTATTCCTGGGAGGTGATTTGGGGTCCCTCTTTGCCATCATGTACTGATTTGTTTTTCATCATGTTTGTATATATGATGGTTTTGAAAAAGGGAGTAATGCACATGGTCTTAAATTTACTCCTGTCTCAATATGACTTTGTTTTCAGAGCCATCAAAGGAGTCTTAGAGTAAACAAGGTGTGTATGGGGGTATTATTCTATATTTTTAATCTTCTTTCTGGCAAAAACTGCATGTGCCTTTGGAGGATAAAGTTAAATATTTACCCTAGGTTAACCATCTGTGTCTGCAGAGTTTATATTTTGTTGGAGTTTGGGCAAGCAAATGGTATTTGCAAAATTCCTTGCCTGCCTCTGCTATTAGGAAATGCATTTATAGAGGCCTTTTTTTTTCATCCTCAGAATATTTTTGATCAGATGTGAGAACTTACCTAGTCTGGAAAGACACTGAATTAACATCTGACACTGTAGTAGGATTGTATGTGGGAGTGGGTTATTTCAGTTGCTAGTCAGGAACCTACGTAAAACAGGACTTGAAGAATATTCTTTGGATCCGTCAGAGGGACTGAGGGCCTGGGAGGTTTCCTTCTTGGTTTTGGATGTCTTGAAATCTGGCTCATTCTGACAAGTCCAGGTGACTGTGTGTGGGTGGCTGGTCCTGCATCCAGCTTGCAATGGGATGAGCAGGTCAGAGGCACTGGGAAGAGCTGAGGAACACATCTAGTGTTCCTCCCAGAGGCAGGCGGAGAACATTTCTGTGATGGGGCTGGAGTCTGTCCAGATTGCTTGGCATCCCAGGCCCAACAAGTCTTCTTGCCAAGCTAAAGTCTGCATACCAAGGAAGTGCTCTAGGCCTTCCCACCTCAGCTAGTGTGCTGTGGCTCTTCTAAGGACTTAATTTTGCTGGGTAGAAAACAACCTCTCTCCCACGTGCTTTTCCTGAATTCTCCTCAGAAAAAGGCCACTCTGTAATACAGCCCCTTAGGACAGTGCAGGCTGCCCAGAATGTCTCCATTTGGATGTTTGGGAGCATCTTTATTCCAGCTTCTCTTGAAAAACACAAATATACATTGCAATGTCTTTCTGCCCTCTTCCCTTTCATCTTGCTCCCTCCTCTCCCACCGTGACTTTGAGGGATTAGTCTTCAAACTACTTCAAACCAAACCAGTCACGGCACATGGGCTGATAGATGACTCTCTCTAAGCCTACAGGAGTTAGGCCTCCCAAGAACAGAGGGTAAATGGCACTCAGACCCAAGGAAGCTCCTGAAAGCTGCAGATGACCTTGTCAGTCTTAGGAAGAGGGAAATAGAGTCAGGAGGACAGAGGAAAGGGAGGTGGCACAGTGAGTGTTCTCTGCACTGTTGCTGCTATGTGGTTTTGTAGGAAACGTGGCCTGAGGGCTACTCTGACCTGTGCCAAGTGAGCATGTAGCAGATGTGAGACTCACTGAACTGCAAAGAGCTCTTTGAAAGCCTTCCTCTCTTCCTCTAGCAAAGAAATTCAAATTGGATTTCTCTCAGACTTTGTATGGACCTTCCGCAGGTGTGGAAAACCATCACCTCTCTTTCCCTTGGGGTGTTAGAATTAGACATTACGTTTACAGAAGGCAACAGCTAGATTACAGATATCCTATTTTAAGTGTCCATGCCACGGATATGCAGCTAGACTGTGCTAAAATTTAACAGTGGGAATTGACGGGTAGTAGGAAAAAGGACTTTTTGTTCTGAGAGGTCCGACTATCAACTTCCCTCAACAAAGCAGGAACATTTCTGAGGAAAATGGCTCAAACTAAATCCTGCACTCTGCTCGCTTGATGATGAAGCATAAAGGGGAAGGATGTGATTCCCTTACAGCCATCATGATTTTTTTAATTCCTTCCACTGAGGCTGGAATTTCAAATACCTACCATCAAAAATTGATATCAAGCAGAACTGGAGTGGATGTCAGCATGAATGGAATTTGACTGGAAATCTTCCTTCATGGGCCAGTGGTAAAAACTATATTGGCTGTTTCCTCACATAAAGCAAAAGGATTTTTAAAAATTTTATTTGAAAGGAACTGGATTTTTTTTTTTGTGGTTACTTTTTGTTGTTGTTGGTAGTGGTGTTTGGTTTTGATCCCTCTCCTAGGATTTCTGGAGGAAGCATTCTAAGCCCTGTGAAGGTGAAAGCCATTTAAGACAAAAAAGGTATCTTCAAGCTGCGATAGGAAAAGTCAAAATCCAGCGGGGTGGATGTTGGAAGCATGTGGACTCACTCACTGGAAAGCTCCCAAGATCTACAAGCGCTGAAATGAAAACATGACACAATGGATCAGTCAACGATTACTACTGAATAAGCCACTGGGCTTTGGGGTTAATCACTGCAGCCATCCATGAACTCTCACAGCGTGTGGAAAAACAGTTAGCTTTGCCTAGAGTGTCTTTGGGATGATGTCCATTTGTATGATGGGAGGTTCATGTGCTCTCTTGTCTTCTTTTTGACAAAAAGTTCTAATTTTGAGATATGTAAAGAAAAGAAGGAAAACTGTTTGGATCAGTGTTTGATTCAGGAAATCAAAAGGGGGGAAATAAAGAAAGGGGAAACTGGGAGTCTGAATTCTCACAGTGTCATTGACCAGGAAGCTTGACACAAGCACCCCTTTGTCAAAGTGATCTTCTTGAAGGGCTGTCTATCACCAAACAGCCTTAGCATGGGTTAAAAAACATTCATTGGGACCTACGATTTTGGAAGTGTGTGTTCCTTCAGGTCACCTGGGTGTTCTCATGGCACTGTTCTCAGCAAAGTCAGTCCCACAAGGTCATGGTCTCTCTCCAAGAGAGAAGGAGTCTACTGTCATTTCATATAGTGGGAAAGATTAAGTGTTAACTCTTGTGCTGGTCTCATACATGTGCTGCTACAAATGAGTTTTCCAATTTAATATGTTCTTCCTGTTCACACTTTCCTGAATTTCTCCCTTTGCTTTCATTTTGCATATGGGAATGTAATTTGTGTTCATTGTTTGGATTTATAACCTTTTCTCAATTGAAACAGAGAATAAAGACTTTATATTTGTGTATTTGTTTTTAATTCTGTGTTGTTTCATTTCCTCTTTTCTCTTCCCCTTTTCTTGGGTATTTTCAGGAAAATATGCAAGGAAAAAAAGAAGCATGACATCTTTACAAGGAATGTTCTCAAAATATTAATTAAAAATCTGTTTTAGTAATGCCTCTGATGCAGGAAAGAAACAATTATGTTGGGTAGTTACTTTTTTATTATTGACAAACTTATTTGCAGAGAAAGAATCAAACCTGATTTTAAAAGATCTTGTTCCTTTTGAGGTTTGTGGAACTGCATGTCTTTAGAAGCATTTGCAGGTGCTGGCTTTCTTGTTTAGTTTAGTCTCTGTTTCCTATCTCTGCTTATTCTAATTTAATGGAACAGTCATTCCCAGGCTTCCACAGGCCAAGTCTTACTCATAGGGAAAGTTATCAGGGGAAGAAATATCAAATCAGTAAGAATATGGCTGGTATCTTCAGTCAAATTTCAGTGCAAGAGCAAGCTGCAAGTCAAGACTTTGCATCAAGCTCTGAAGTGGATGGTGGCAAACACAATTGCTTGTTAGTGGTGTTGTTATCTATTTACACATGGACAATTCCCAGGAGTTCCAGCCATGGTGTAGCAATTTTCAGGTCTATCCATGAGATTGGAAAGCAGAAAAGACTCTTATTAAATCAGGATTATTGTCCCATCACACCCTGTCAGTCTCTTTAATTAGTGCAGTCTACTTGAAAAGCAGATGTGTGGCTGGTTGTTTTCACAGCATGTTTTCTGCTAGGCTGTGCTTTGCTGATGTCAAGGGAATGAACTGAAATGGAGCCCCTGCTCAAGTCCAAACATTGGCTGGAGCTCATGGAAGTGGCTCTGTGAGCAAACATGACAGTAGTGCACCCCTGGGGCCCCAGCAAATTTGAAAGGCCCAGGTGCCCTTTGTCAGCCTCTCGTATCGCCAGAGACATAATTTGCTCCTCAGAGAACCTGCACATGTGATCAGACTTGGTTTCCACCCAATTCCTCAAGGAAGCATGCTCAGAGTCTGTGTGTTCGTGCCACTGATGACCAGGGACACCACGACCTGTCCTGGGCTGGCTCCTGCCTTAATGAGAGGTTCCCAGAGAGAAGAGGGGGACACCAAGGGAACATGTGAACTCCACTGGGGATGAGGACATGTGAGCTGTGAGGCACTGAGGGGGACACTGAAGAGACGTGGGCTGTGAGGATACTGATGAGGATGCATCCATGGGGACATGGATGGGATGTGATTGAACCATGGGGACACTGAGGAGACGTGTGTGAGCTATAGGGACACGGATGGGGCATGTGTGAACTATGGAGACTCTGAGGGGATGTGTATGAACCGTGGGCATACTGAGGTGGGACACTGAGCACATTCATCTGAGCTTTGGGACACAGAGGGGGCCACTGAGGGGACGGACAGATGTGAAGTATGAGGACACCGAGGGGATGTGCAGGAACAACGGGGATACTGAAAGGGGACACTGGGGGGGTCACGTGTGAGGTATGGGACACCGAGGGGCACTGGGAGGACGTGTGTGGCCCTGGAGGGCACGGAGGGCCCTCACGCCACCAGTGNNAGTGTGCGGGCCGAGGACCCGCGGGTCGGGCGCTGGGCTGACGTGCCGCCCCGCCGGCTGGCGATGGCGCTGTGGGGACCCGGGCCCGGAGGAGGCAGCGGGGCGGGCCGGGGGTCACCGTCGTACCTCCCCCGGGCGGGGCCGCCGCCG
>VYXB01005444.1:181156-227315 GCA_013397135.1 Pachyramphus minor | reverse complement strand
CCGGCGATGTTGCACGCCGCAGCCGGCAGCCGGGGAACCCCCCCTCCTCCTCCTTCTTGTCATCCTCCTCCTTCTTCTCATGGTCCTGCATCTTCTCCTCACGCTCCTTCATCTTCTCATCTTCCTGTATCTTCTCCTTCTCCTCGTTCTTCTCCTCCTCCTCCTCCTCCTCCTCTTTCTTATCATGCTCTTTCTGATCATCCTTGTCGTCCTTATCCTGCCTTCTCCAGAAGCACCCCTCTCTCTCCCCAGGTACCCACAGCCCGGCCAGGTGTAGGGCTGCACGGTGCTCTACCTCTCCCCACTTTGTTTTTAATTTTACCTGGGCGGCTGCAAGGATGAGTCGAAGCTTGCTCGGAGCTCTGGGTGCCTGGGCCCGTTTCCCACCAGCAAGGAGACCGTGGACTCCTTCCTCGACCTCGTCAGGTNAGAAGCACCCCTCTCTCTCCCCAGGTACCCACAGCCCGGCCAGGTGTAGGGCTGCACGGTGCTCTACCTCTCCCCACTTTGTTTTTAATTTTGCCTGGGCGGCTGCAAGGATGAGTCGAAGCTTGCTCGGAGCTCTGGGTGCCTGGGCCCGTTTTTGGTTCTGCCTGGAGGGAGAGCGGCTCCTGGGTGCTCACTGCAGGGCAGGGATGGCTTTGCCTGGCACCTTTCCCCTGCCCCGCTACCTGTTGTTACCTGTCTCCCGCAGGCAGGGCAGGGCTGGGCAGCTCTCCCCATCCCTCACACACGCCTCTTTCTTTTATTCCCCAACACTTTACTCAGTCTCCTCACCCAAATGCTTGCCTGCCTTTTATACTGCCCGCCCATAGATGTGGACATGGAAATGCAACACTGTATTTCCATCGAGACAGTCTGGTGTGAGGACATCCCATAGGGTCGTGGGCTTCCCATCCCACCTCTGCATCTTGCAAAGGCAAGACTCACGTTCCCCAAGTCTACCTGGAAGCAAGGCTTCCACTTCTAACCTGATCATAGTATTTTTGTTTATCCTTATTCCTCCTTGCAAAGTTCCAAGCTTCACTTTTTTTTTATTTTTTCCTCAAACCCCGATGAGATCTATCTGGCTTTTTAAATAAGAAGTGTAGCACTCACTCAAATGAGGCAAACATCCAGCTGGTGTTTTGAGTATGGGACTTCCAACTGCATTTCCTCATGCTTTGCACTGAGGTGCAAACGGAGGTGTATGGGGGGTGACAGTGAAGTGGCTGGAAAGTTGTGCTTAGTGGACATCTTGCTAATTGAAACACTGAATGGGGGATTTTCATTTGGATTATTTGCTTTCTTTTATGAGTTCAGCTTTTCAGCTGAGAGACATTTTTTTGCTGCGTCTGGGTAAGTGGATGTGGCAACAAAGATAAAAAGAGTTTCTAAAAAAAAAATACCCCAAACCCAGAACTGTATTTACAAATTCAGGTTAATGTCCTTTTCTTCCCCAGAGAAAAGTATGTTCCCTTTGGACTGAAAGTAAGTCTGGTTTGTTCCACTGGCAGCCATGTACTTAGTGTCCTCAGCTCACCTCTCTTAAGAACCAACTATTAAGGATCTCTCTTCAGGACCAGCAATTCCTGACAGCATGTTAAGAATGAGTAATAGGATAGTGGGAGTAGATGGCCTGACTGTGAAGGTGACATGGAGTTCAATGGAAGCATAGGCAGGTAAAGGAAAATTGCCAAAAAAGGAGTCAGCACACTGTGGAGAGTTGGGAAGACAACTGTAGTGGTGGCTGCCCCAGGTGCATCCTGGTGTGGCTGCTGTGGGGGGCGTTTCATTCCTGTGTCACCGTGCAGCACGGAGCAGGAAACAAGGCAGAGATGCTCCAGCAAGCTTCAGGCTGCAGGTAGTAGCTGTGAAGAGCAGGCAGCTGTTTCTTGCTCTGGTCTGTAAATGCAGGTGGAGAGTTCCTCTTTGAAGGGGTTATGATGATGGTGGTGGGATTGAGTCCTTAATTCCAAAGCAGTGCTCGTTCACCGTGCAGCACGGAGAAGCAGAAAAATTTCTTGGGCTGCAGAAAAATTTCCTTCTGGGAAATGAGGGGACAGGGGCCTTCCCCCCAGTGCATGTACAGTGGTCTGTGAGTTCAGCTTTCTCTTGAAGCACCAGGGAAGGGCTGTTGCAGCTGCCGTGTTGGACAGCCCAGTTGTCACAGCAGTGACAGTGGAATACAGTCCAGAAAAAATGCTTTTGGACACAACCATCACTAAAACTTTCAGTCTTAGCACAAATCCCTGACAGACCTCGGGATGGAGTGAGTATGTGATTTTCAGGAAATAAGATCTCCCTCTCCCTCTGCCATTTAATATGATTTTTAACTGTTTTTGAAAATGTGCGTGTTCTTGTTTGAGCACTGAACTCAGTCCCTGTTGTGATAGAAGTCATTAGAGTAATCTTATCTTCAGACAACAAGGCCTTGAGTCTATAGGACCTGAAAGATTGAAGTAATTCCTTTTCATGTGGGTGAGTCTTGCAGCATCCTGCTCTTCTCCCTTTCTCTCATTTGGTCATGAAACTTTCTATTAGACACAAGAAGACTTTGTTTTCAGTTGTGTCACAAGATGGACCGCGTCCTTCAAAGCTTTGCTGCTGCTTGGTGTCAGAGAAAAGGTAAAAATGAGTTCCAAATGGGTAAACTGAGTCCCCCTACAGCCCTGAAAGCAGCTGTAAAATCTGGCCCAAGGAAGAAACAGCAAAGAGGAAATCACAGCTGTTAGTCACTATTTGTAGTGGCTTCTGCAGGGATAACACAGCGTTGTCCTTTTCTGGCATGCAGATCCTTTCTGCCTTTGGGAAGTCCATTAGGTAATGACCAAAGGGGTTGATTTTCATTGTTACAGCCATGCCTGGAGGCCAGCTTAATTCTTGGTCATGATATTCCTTTTCCAAGTCTAAAGCTTCCCCACAAACACGCATCTAGGCATGGAGACCAACCTCTGGAAAAGAGATTTACCGTGGGCTTTGGTAGCAAATGAATGGATGACTCACTGGTGACCCGAAAGGCTGTCTCTGTTTTATTTTGTCCACTGACCATAACCTCCAGGTCTGATTTGTCTGGCTGGAGCTGCTGGAGTACCCACCTTGTTTGCCTTCTGGCAAGTGCTCAGGGCTTAGGCACACTGTCCTCTGCCCCAGGACGTGGGGTGGGGACAGCAGAGCTGCCATAAAGGTGCCTTTGTGCCCCACAGCAGGGATGCTGCTGGCTCATCTCATCCCGGGTCTGTCATGTGGGCAGCTCTTTGGAGCCAAGGCATGGCCAAAGGCAGTGATCATGGGAGGGATCCAGCAAGAGTTCAGAGGTGCATCCACAAAGGCTGATGGCTTAAAAAAAAAACCCAAACAAACCAAAAAGTGGGGTGTTCTCTGAACTCAACAGGGGACCTTGGAATTCCTTAACTCTGTCCCATGTCAGTGAAGAAAGATGGGCTTCTCCAGAGGACCCACTGTGAGCTCTTACCTTAAGCCAGGCTCTGGTGCACTCTTACTCCATGTGGTCTTAGCTGAAGGTGGACCTTGTGAGCATCTCCAGAGCATCTGACGTGGAGAGCTGTTCATTTCTACCAAGTAGTCGAGCACTGAGTGCCGGCAGAAGATGAGGAGAGCGAAGGGAAATTTTAGAATTTCTGGTTTTGTCCCTTGCTCATTGGCTTGGTGGAGAAGATAAAGCAACAGAGAATAAAGAGCACTTGTGAGCCTGACTGTGAAGTGGGTAGCAGGTGGAGGAAGAGGCTCGCACCCACCTGAGGAGGTGACACTGCAGAGAGCCAACTTGGCTCTGATCCTGCTGGGCACCTGACCAGGGAGGAGGAGAGAGAGTGGTGACAAGAATGGGACTCCAGCCACTTGCTAACAGCCCACCTATAGCTTGTTGTAAAGCAGTTGAAACAGCAAAATGAAGTGTTTTGCAAGAAGCTACTGATTTGTTAATGATTCTGATGGGCAATTGTCAGGACTGCATGTTTCAATAAAGTCAGAGTTTTGTTTTAGCTCTGATTTATATTTGCTGATTGAACAGAATTGAACAGTTTCAAAGGAACCTATTGATCCTGTCAAAATTTCCATCAGTGGCTGATCCTGACGTTTCATTTCGGTGAGGTCAATGTTTTGCTGTAAGTTTGTACAAAAGACTTAAGTAGAAGATCTCACTCACCAAAAAAAAAAGGAACATTTCAACAAAGTATTTTACAATATTTTTTTTCAAGTGGAAAAAAAGGTCTGGAACAGGCTTTCTTTGCCCAATTTTGGGATGAAAACATGTTTTGAAGCTGTGGAATTGGCTTTGGGAAGGGAATTCTGTTTTCAAACCAGCCTTAGCTGTAACAGTCTGGGGAGGGAAGGAGGAAGTAGCATCATCCCTTTTTTTATAGGAAGGGTGCACAAAGGGCCACACGTCTACCCCAAGCAATAAGGTCAGGGTTTCTCAGGTTGCCAGGCAAGTCTGCAAAAGCTGTTTAAATTTTACTGCTCCTCACTGCCCTCTCTGTCTCTGTGCCAGATGTTACCAGCTGTGGTGCCAAAGGCGGTACCCACAGCGCTGTCAGTGAGCCCGTGCCTTGGCTCTTAGCGCCTTTGGAGCCATAGGGAAGGCAGACATGAGCACAGGGAGTAGCATCAGTTGCATTTTGCTGTCTGGACTACAGAGCAGCTGGCCAGAGTAGACCATGGGATCCAGAGCACTTGTGCAGTGACCCTCTCCTGGGCACCAGTTGCTCCAGTAGCACGTGTTTCTTACAGCCTTGGTGTTCCCAGTGAGTCACCTAAAAGCAGCAACCATTAAGGCTGTCTCTGAAGTCCCAGTGTGGAAAGGGAGTAAAACGTGACTGTTGGAAGAGGAGGGGGAGATGCCACCTTTGTAGTCAGAAATAGAATAAAAATTGGCCAGGGAACAGCTGCAGTTACATGAGGAGGTGGGCTGACCACTGGTTTTCAAGCTGGTGGCTGGTTCTTAACTCTGGGACACCCCCAGAAAGAAAGGGAAGTAAATGTTACTGTCCCCGTTTGCTTGTGTCATTTTCTGAGTGTGGAATCTCACTTGAGGTACAGGGGTTGCTGACTGATTTTTGTAGGAAGAACTCAGTGTTTTCATTCATCTGTCTGCACTAGTGTTCTTTTTTTTTTTTTTTTAAATCTCTGAACATTTCTGCTCCTTTCTTTAGTTCTTTATATTGGTTGTTGCCTTTTACTGCTGAGTCTCCCCCATTTAGTTTTATTTTCAAAGTAACAAAGATACAGACTGGACTATTAATGCAAAAAAGTAACAAGTGTTTGCTATAAGTAAATTTTCAAACATTTTCATGTTTCTCTGTGTTGAAGCAAATGCACACACTGAGAAATATGTTTATGTCCAGAGCATGTATTGAGCAGCCACGTACGTATCAAAAAGCAGATGAGAAAAAAAATGCTGTGTGATAATGAATGGAAATCTTGGGACAGAAAGAAAAATAAAGGTAGTGTAAGAATTCAAACTGGGCTTCGTCATTTTGCTACAGATGGCAATAAAGTTGCTGTGAGTGGACTCGTACCATTGAAAACACTTCACTGGAAAAAAACCCAGAACTGGAGATAATGCAACACAGAATATTTTTTTTCTAGGCACCCTCATAAAAGTATGTTTTCCAACAGCAAGGTTTTTGGCATTGGAAGTGGAACCTTTTTGCAAGAAGCTATGCAAGAGGAATGCGTAGTATTTTAGTGTTTCATTCTACTTGTCTGGATATCCCCTCACGGTTTTGCTGCCAGAGCAAAGTTGTTTGCAGAGCTCTAGCAAAAGAATCATTTAGAAACAGTTATTAATAATAATCCCTTACACATACAATGAAGGAGCTCCTGTGGGATCCTTATCCTGCTGGTGGAAAGATGCAGGCCTATAAAGAAGAGAGCAGTTTGACCAATGTCAAAATAGAGAATGGGGGGAGCTACAGCCCCTCTTGCTCCCTTAACAGCTCCAGGTTCCGTGAGTTGTCTGGGATTTCCAGCAGCAAACTTTGCAGCTAAACAAAGATTTCTGTTGCAACAAAAATACAGTGGGACCTTCCTGCTAAATTTGATTAGGAGAGTAATGGTCCCTTTTTGGCTGGCTAGGAGCAGCTTTTCAGTGGAAGGAAGGTGCCCTTATCCAGCTGTGCACAGGGAGATGGTGTGATGAGCACAGTATTCAGGCAGAAAATATCACACACTGTAATGCCCGCCCTTGGTGCTGCTGCTTTCTTGCTCCTATTTTAAGAGGCTCTGAGAGGGGTGGTTTCTCACACTGTGTTGTGCAGGTACCTGGAGGTTTCCTGGCTCGGCCCAGCTGCTGCTGCAGCCCCGGGACACAGCTGTCACCCTCAACAGCTGTTCAATGGATTTCTGATACGGGGCTTTATGCAGCTGTCTGTGCAGCTTGCAGCGGAGAGACACTTTTCCTGCCTGGTGCTTTGTGAGAGGGGTAAAGTCTCTCTGTAGAACCACCTACTTCACTTTGATGCCAGAGAGGAGGTTGGGTCTGTGGATGTGTGGAGCGAGGTCCTGGCAGCAGTAGGGCACCTGGGATGCATGGAGAACCTCTGTCCCCCCGCTGTGATGTCATGGGTCCCCTGTCTCATTCTGGCCACGTGCAGCTGGTTTTGTCTTTGTGCATCACGGGGCCAAGGGTGTCTGATCCCACACTGCTGTGCCGGGCTCCTTATCACCCAGCCTCAGGGTTCGCTCAGCGTCACGTTCGTGTGATAATCCACATCTGCTTCAAAAAGGCAGCCGTGTTCTCTGGCACAGGGCATGGAAACAGCAGGAATGGAGCCATTAGAAACAGCCAGCAGTCCAGTGATACAACCTGCTGTTAAGTGGGTAGCAGGTGGCAGAAGAGGCTGGCTCTGGTGTGGTGGGCTCAGGGGCTCGGCACTTGCCTGAGTAGGTGACGTTGCAGAGAGCCAGCTTGGCTCTGATCGTTCTGGGCACCAAACCGGGGAGGAGGAGGGAGGTGGTGACAAGAATGGGCCTCCGGCCACCTCCTGACACAGCTCACCTATAGCTTTCCCTGTTTCCCTAAACTCCACATTCACATTTGCTGTGAGCTTTCGGAGTGAAAAAACCTTCTCAACATTTGGTCCTCACAGAAAAACCAACTGGCAGACACCCACATTTAATTTGCATGCCCAATTACCCAGCTCATCAGCTTTCCTGCCTGTTGGTTCACGCTCACAGGGGGGGTGTTCACACCTCCCAGTGCGACTCCTCTGCTTGGGGACACACTGAATGTTGGCTTACAGGGACAGAGCTGTCTGGGATTCTGTGGTGGGTGAACTTTGCCTTGCTGTACATGATGAGCAAACCCTGCAGGCACAAGTACACGATGGGCCCAGGCAGGTCACCAGCCAGCTCTTGGCTCTCCCCAGAGCACGCAGCATCTTGCCCCCTTTTTTTTTTCGGCATTGCTGTGGTGTTCTTGCACACATCCATCCAAAGGTAACAACCTGTGATCTGACCCACCTGTAATTAAAGTTGAATTTAATTCACATGCTTAGGTGAGCAATCACTGTAGTATTTGCGGACCTCATGCCTCCAAGGTAAGCCATTTATTTGTTGACTGCTTTTTATGACCCAACACATTTTGTTCTTAAACTTCAGGATTTGAAACAGAGGGGAGCAAAACATTGTTTTATGTGGTTTTGGTATGTTGCAGTCAGGTGTAGTGAGAAGTTGGACTGAACAGAGCACAGGACTTCTTCTGAGCTGCTTGATTTAGATCCAGATTTTTTACTTGGTGAATTGTTGGAAATGCTCTTCTTTGCCCTCAGAGTCGAGTCCTGCGGCTGGTGCTGGATTGATAAAGAAAAGTGTGTGCTCTAGGTTCTTATTTGAGTAGCTTTAGCAGTATTCACACTTGAAGCAAGAACCTCCCCTTGCCCTGCTGTAACAGGATTGCTGGCATCACTCAAATATGTGCTTTAAGTATATACTCGGAGATAAGTTAGTGTTTAATTAGTGAGGCCCATGCCTGGCATACTGTGCAAATTGTGGAGGGTTTGGTTTCTTGGCCACATTTTGAACATTGGAGAACCATGTTGCTTAGGCTTTAGGATGGCTTCCGTTGGCTTTGTTTTCATCAGGCTGGAAAGGCTGATTTAAATTAAAAAAAAAATTATTTCTGGTTGATTTTCAGTCTTTTTTCATCTCTTTGCTTCTTCAAAGTCCAGTCAGTTCTTTAAAAAAAGTAATCCTCCTGCTGTGCAAAGCTGAAAAGAAATGCCCTTATTTTCCCAACAGCATGGGCCCATTTGTATATGTGATATTTTATTCCTGATAACAGCAAGTTTGCTTTTAGTTTCCTCGAGGTTTTTGTCCACCGGAGAGTTCCAGCTGTGCAAGCACTGGGGCACATTAGCTGTTCCACTGATCTTATGTGACCAATTCGTAAGCGTCTTTGCAGAGTTAGAGCTCACTCTCCTGCTTCCAGACAGACAGCTGTACTGTCAACTTCTGAGGAGAAAAAGTTGCTGTTTCTTTCATCCTCAGTGGAATGTAGACTCCAACAGGAGAATTATTCTTAGAGCAGTTTGGCTTTTGCAGCCAAACACTGTACACTTGTAGTGCAACAGAGAGGGAGGCTGAGGTACTTCACAGCAGCCACGTGTTTGATGAAGTTCCAGGTGCTTTACAATTGCTGTCAAGGCTGTGGGAAAACTCCCTGTGTGGCAGGAGAATGGAGCTACGCAACCAAAGTCCTTATCTGGGCCATATTTTGATCTCCCTCTTGCTTTCAAAGGTTTGACTGCACTGCTCTGTTTCTTGCTGTGGTTTGGATTTGCACATTCCATGTTGGTCGTGGAATGACCACAGCTGAAATGTCATGTTTGCCAGGGTAACTACGGCAAAAAGTTGGGAACCATTAGCAGGACACAGCCTGGAGGCACATACAGTGTCCTCAGAGCAGAGCAAGGAGCAAAGGATGGGGAGCACCTTCCCAAATGATTTTTACCAGAGTTAACTGTCTCTGGGTAAGGTCTTCTCTTTCCTTACCATAGGAGTTTCTGTGCCTCCTTGATGCCTTCTGCTGTCAATATTTTCAGTTCATACCCATCACCTTCCTGCCCTCACCAACTAGGGTCCTGCCATGACCCCAGAGAGCGGATTTTATTCCTATTTTCCTTTCTGACACAGAAAAAAAAGAAGTTGTCATTTGGCTCGGGGAACATATGCTCTTTGCCCAGCATAAGGGGAGAAAGGAATTGTAGCATTAAAACCAACTATAAAATATAACAAGAAGCAATTTTTTCCCTATTTGGCCCAGTTCACCATTTTCCTTTCCTCACTGCTTCCTAGATGCAGAAATACACTGGATGCCCAGTAGAGGTGCATGTCACTTTGCATGCTGTCCTCTCTGCACTAACCTGCTGCTAGATTTAGTCCAGTCAGTTCTTTTGTTGCAGCTTTCCGTAGGAGTTGCCCCTGCTTTCCATCTGCGTTGTCCAAGCCCTTTCGGAGAAGTCCGGCCCATGATATTGCCCTGCTCTGCCTCAGTGTTCAGGGAAGCTGACCTTGTTGTGTTGAAGGGTTAAGCCATTCTCTTAAGTGGATTTTGCTGATGGGATTGTCCCTCATGTTGATGCTGTGAGCACAGTGTAATCACATGAGTAATGCTAAAAATCTGCCTGACACTGGAGGCTGTAAGCTCTTGCTGCAGCTGGTGTGGCTGAGCCAGTTTATGTAGCCACTGGCTGATGGGTCTGTATAACCAGCATTGTGTCTGATTGCCTCTGGTGGCCCTACCCAAATGGTGAGCTTGGCAGACAATCAGGGACCTTTTTATGTGAGCCAAAGAAGATGGCACTCACACCTCTGGAGGCATAGCAGGACATCTGCTCCATGCTGCCAGAGTATCTTCTGTACTACACACCCCACTAGTGCCCATATGCCTGCCTTTGCAAAAGGGTTTCTGCTTCTGAGAGCAAAACACCTTGGTGCATTCATTTGAGAATTTCTACAAGAAATATTTAATTTTCTTGTTTGTCTTTTACAGAAACCTGTTTCCTGCAAATCTTGTTGCTGCAGCTTTCCGAACGGTAAGATCCATGTGGGCTTTGGACATGAGCTACAGTGCACAGGCAGAGGAAGTTACTGCTCTTTTTTTTTTTGCAAGAGGGCTAAAAATACGGCATAGAAAATACCGAAAGTTAATTTACTTATACGACTGGAATTTTTAAAAGCATGTGATGTACTCAGACTTAGAACTTCCATGGCAAGTAGTTTGATGTTGAAAAATATTCGTCAAATATTCAAAGCTTATCTTTTGTACCTTCACCAAAAATATTCTTTAAACTTTAAACTTTGGGTGCTGTGTTGGGCAGCAGTGGCAACTCTGCTTTGTACCAGTCTGCTTGCCACTTTGCAGAAGCTAACTGGTAAACCCTTGGTACATAGTTTAGAGCTGGGCTGAGAACAGACAAGGCTGGAGACTTTCAGGCTCCCACGTGTCTAAGCATTACCTGTTGCCTGATGCTTTTATCCAGTATTTTCCACTTTATTTCGTGCTGGATTAATTACTCAGCCTGGCTTCTCTTCCAACGGAGTGGTAGGATGATAACTGGCACCAGAACATGGTGGTTTAAACTGATGGACAAGAGATGTAGGGCTCCAAAAAGGTTTTGATTTTGTTCTCATTGCTAATTTTAGATGTCAGACTAGATAGTCTGACACTCTGCTACGGGGCAGAGTGATTCTTCATGATACAGGAGTGGAATAATAGCTTTTGCCTTCATGGTGTTCTGTTGGTTTGCTTTCTTATCAAAACAAGGTCAAACTCTTAAAATCAAGTTCCATTTTGAGTGAATATATAATACAGTACAAGTCAATATTCCATGAGTAAAAGCAGAAGCAGTACAAAAATAACACTAAGAAAAGGATATTCTGTGATGCCTCAAGTGTTCTGTGTGTTCAGGGATGAAATAAAGCAGTCCTCTTTTCTTCGATGCTGCTGTTGTCACAGGGAATTGACTTTTCTTTCCCTCCTTTTATAATTAAAGAAAACAAGCCCAAAGAAGTGCCCTACTTTGGAGGTGTCTAGCTTATTTATCAAAGTAAACTGTTGCCCTAGATTTTAGGTATTTTACTGACAATTTTAATGCCTGTCTCACTGTTTTTTGGGTTTGTTTGGTTATGGTTTTTTTTTTTACCTGCAGTATGCGACAGACTATAAGATGCTGCTCAGAAACACTACCTCTGGAAATGTCACGTTGGAAAAGGTAAGGTCATTTCTAAGGATTTTAAACAAGCCCTTGTCAGCTGTAATATTTGACCACTTCGAAGTCTTTAATCCTTTCCAGCAATCATTGGAAAGAAACAGGTACCTTTTCTTTGCCTGGAATTGAGACACACAAGGCAGATGAGTTATCCACAGCCACACAACAAATCTGTGATGGGGAGGAATGTTGAGCTCAACTGGTCTGACCTGCGACACATCCACATTATTTTTTAGGCTTTGCTTTCTTGAACCTGGTCTCACTTGATCCAAATTTTGATTAGTCACTGCCTTATGGTTTTAAATTACTTTTTGTAGACTTGGAATTAAATAGCAACCCGACTGGCTGAGTATGTCCCTTAAACCTTTATCTTCATTAAGAGTTTGGAGAGAATGGGCTGCTTTCCACTACCCAAAGCTCTTTAAAAAAAAAAAAAAAATACAGAAAAGAATTTAGTTGAGAATTTTTTTTTTAGTTGCCATGCTGCTGAAATTTTGTTTCAAGCTCTAACAAGTGGGCTGAAGGTGTAAAAATTACAGACAGAACATTACAAATAGGCTGTTATTAGAATAGTGTCAAAAAGGAAACTAATTTCTAGGTGTAGATGAGATAGAGAGCGTTGTCTTCCATATGTACCTTGTAGGACTTCAGAGATGCTCTGATCCCATTGAGTGGCATCTCTGCTGCATCATGGGTCTATCAAACATGTTCATTATTGGCCAGAGCCAACATGTTGCAGGTCCAGCAATAATTACAGGCAGCGAGCTGTGACACAGACCCACCATCCCAGCCTGCAAGGTGTCGCCTTGCTCCAAGTGAAGTATCTCGTGTGTTTTCATTGGATTTTGGGGAGACAGGTCTGAGAAATTACTTTCAAGGTTATTTTCGCTTCCTCAGGCTCATTCTGGCTATCTGAGCTCAGTGTCAGATATTGGGTTGCCATATTTTTAATATGATTTGAATGCCCCCAGGACAAGAGGCTTTTAATGTTTGCATTTGTCATGGCAGGGCCTCATCTGGGGCTCGCCCACTAGTTTGTAAAATCATCAAGGAAAAAACAGTTTATGATCATTTAGAGGGACTCTGGAGCATATCCCCGGGTGCAGGAAGTACTGGCTTCATTACCTTCTCCTCCCCGCGCATGGTGTGTGAGCAGGTGATGCAGAACAGAGTGTTTACGAGCTCTGCTTTCGGCTTGATGGGCTGAACTTTCACCAGCCCTGGAGACAGGGTGACAGGTGACTTGGCTGATGCATGAACTGAGCAGGGGAAGAGTTGTCCCTGGTGCCACACGATGAGCATTTTCACTGGGCGAGAAGGCAGCTCCGTCCGTGCCTGTTGGGCTGCATTAGCCCGGATCCACACTCACCCCATCCGACACAGATGCACAGCAGCGGCTGCGGAATCCCAAAAGGGCACATTCTCCTTTCACGTCATCATGTCCTTGGGCAGTACATGCCCCTGCAGCTTCATGCTGCTAAAAAAACAAGTTCGCTATGAAAGGCTGTAGCAATGTGCACTCAGCTTTGTGTGTTTGTTACAGAGTTTTTCAACATTTAAGCAGAAGCAAATGAAAGGGGAATAAGACTCTTCTATTCATCTTCAGTGTCAAGTTTGATAGGGGCTCCTTAGCAACCAAGTGTGGATTAAGGCTAAACATATCCATTGAACATAGTCTTGGCTGTCAAGTACTTTTTTAATGTTTGTTTGAAGCCATCACTCTTCCTTAAGAGAGAAGAATGCATCTCTTGGCAGTTTAAATTCTGAGATTTTTTTTTTTTCATTTTTCTTCTTTCTTTTTCCTGTTATCAGTCTCCTCTTTGATGTAATATCAGGAAAAATATTCTGAATTTGTCACTGGTACCTGTTTTTGCCAACAGTTATGATGTAAAGGTTATTTCCACGATTGCTTTTCCAAAACCTTTCTTCAGTTGTTGGAGCAAAACCAGAGCTGAGCTTCTTTAATTCCAGAAGACGCCCTACTGTCTCTAGGGATGAATGGACCAAATATAAAGAAAGCATCATCTCAGTTTTGTTAGCTCAGTTTCAGTACTGGTCTGACCATAGTATTTGTGGACAGATGAGGATTAAGTTTGGAAAGGAAGAGTATGATTTTTGGAAATCATAGTGATAGAAGTTTGGTTCCAGGGAAGCAAGATGATATTCCTGTCTGGTTTTTTCTTTCATCAGCAGAATATTTGATTGAAGAGAAGAAGTGTTTTCCTCCAACTTTCCATATGAACAGTGTAGACCAAAATTTTCCATTGATTATATTTCTTTCCCCCCACTGGTTAATAGGCCTTGTCTTCTCTTGCTGATGAAATGAATAGTGGATATGTAGATGTTTGCTCAGCCATGTCCTTTTTGTTGTTTCACATGCTTACCTCGTGTTTACCCAGCTTTTATGGCTACATCCTCTCTGCTGCTTTGGCAGCAAAGCGTCCTGGGGCATGGACTATCTCAGTTCCCCATCTGTAGCACAGGGAGGCTTGGGGGATCTCAGTTCCTCTTCTGGCAGCAGTAAAAACACACAAACCAGTGGTTGCTCTTCTTCCTCACATCACATGGCTGCGTTTCCTTTTCAGCCACCTACTACTGGGACAGTTCAATGTCAGCAGTTGTTTCCTTGATAAGCATTTTGATTCAAGAGCTAAAAAACAATAAGATCTTCAGAGGGATTCAAGGACCAGAAGAGTTCCACGAATCTTCCTAACAGAGCGCATAATTTCAGGCAAACAATAACGTGTCCCATAGTTTGTCCAGGAACAAAGTCCTCATTAAAGCTGTTTTTGTTTGGTGTTCACAATGCTGCTTGGTTTGGCAGCCCCTTTGGGGTGATGCACTTTTCTGCTGGAGCACAAAAAGGCTGTTCAGCATCTGCCAGTATTAGAGGCTGGGATTGAGAGGATCTTCCGCTGAAGATTTACTGCTGGACTTGTTCCACATTGTGCTGCAGGGAGGTGAAATTCCATGAATGCTGCAGATTGTCCCCTTGATTTGGAGGGAGAAATTTCTTGCAATAAGTTACTACTGCGTGCAAGTGATTGCATCTTCTGCCTACAACTGCAGTGATGGGAGGTCATGATGAATGTTGTATGTTTAAAAAAAATTGGCTCGAGAGAGAGAGGGCAAGACCTGAAAGTGGAAGAGTTTCTGAGAAGCTCAAGTGGTAGTGGATTGCTGGGCTTCAGGCTCAAAGCACTGCATTTCATGAGATGAGAAGCAAATCCCTGGCAGAAGGAGTTTGAAGGGTGGAGATCCTTTGCAAGACATCAGTATAATGTAGTATAGTTAAAATCCTCCCCAGTAACATCCAGGTTGGAATGCTGGGCTCTTTCAGTAGCTTGAAACACTGAATTTCTGTACCATAGCAAGGTTTTATATAAATTTTTCTTTCAGAATGAGAACCAAACCAAAAGAATATTCAATGTTTTTAGGATACTTTCATTTGCGGAAAAAGTTTGTGGCCATTGTGATAAAATTCCATTCCAAGCTGGACTTTTCATACTAGATGATGTTATATTATAAAATAACATCCCATGTACACAGACAGTTTATTCACTCAATAAGAGGGTGTAATTTTTTGGCCTTTTCTAACCACTGAAGAGTTTAGGGCTTTCAGACACACAAAACGGAATATAGCCAAAACTATGCAGACAGAAAAGTGTTACTGTGTGTGGAGGAAAGGGCACCTTTCTTAGACATCCCTGGAGATACACTGTGCCTCATGCTTAGTATCTGTCCATGTTTTCAGTTCTTTCAATTGGAAATCAAATAAATAGTGGCAGCTTAGCCCAGAGCAAGCGACTACCATAAAAAATTGCAGATCCCGTATCTAATTTTTATTAGCACATAAAAAAGTCAGCACCTCCACTGTTTGTAAACACTTTTGTGAACAGCAGTTTAGCCTTCCTGGTCTTGTGTATAATTTATGTTTTACCCCCTTCCCTGAAGTGCTTTGTTTCCAGCTGCCATTGAGAGACAGTCTAGTTCAGTGGTGCATTTCCAGCAAAAACATCATCTCAAGCAGGCTGGTTTTATCAGATTTACCAGATCGGTATCCCAAATTCTTTAGTCAATATTCATCTCAAGCTTTTAGCTCAGAATATATTTTTCTTTCCTAGTGTTGAGCTAGTGTCCACTTAAACCAGCCAAAAGGCCAAAACTTGTACGCAAACCTCATCTGTTATAGAAGTTCTTCCAAATAAAACAACAATTTGACATGTTGAGCCTGTACTGCCAAGCTGGGGAGGGAAAAAAAAAACCCAGTTTGTCAAAACAATTATATTTTTATGTAGCCACAAGAGCACTCATTCACTTTGTATGATACTACGTTGCCAAGCAGTCTCCAGCTCTCTTTGAGAAACAAACCATGAAGGACTAGCAGAGCAGACTAGTTTTTGTCAATAGGTGGATCCTGCTTTTATCCTCTTACCATGCAGTGACATGATTCCTGAGAGGGGGAACAGGTATCTCTTCTGTTCTCTCTGTATCTCCCACAGATGACACGAACAGGTTAAAATTAATGAGTAAGTTGTCACAGTATGTTGCCTTTGTCTGCCCTGCTCTCCTTCTCTTCTTCATAACATTGGCTGTTTCCTCATGGGTTTCATTATTGCACTAAAGTCCTGAGTAAACTGGGGAGTTTTCCTGCTCACGTCACTGAGAACACACATATTGTATTGAAGGGCATGAGAGGGGGTAATAGCAGGCCCTTTCCTTCTCCAGTGATTCCATGCCAGATCGTGGCTACAGAGGTTTGTATCTGAACTGCATGCAGATCATTTGATCAAACAAAATAGGTTCTTCCTTCCAAAATAGGTTCTGCTCGTTGACTTCAGGTCAGTTGGGCAGCAACAAAATGAGGTGACTTGTTATGTTCTGTGCTGGTCTCACACCTAACAAGCCTTCTCTGTTTTTTTTTCTCTGCAGATCCCTGTCGGTACTGAGATTGAAGGGATGAACATCCTGGGACTGGTGCTCTTTGCTCTGGTTTTGGGAGTGGCACTGAAAAAGCTTGGCCAGGAGGGGGAAGATCTGATTCGCTTCTTTAATTCATTCAATGAGGCAACCATGGTCCTGGTTTCCTGGATTATGTGGTAAGTGTGTGACTGCAGAGGCACCTTTCAGTACAATATTATGTTCAGGAAACTCACCATTTATCCATCTATCTGGCTTTTTCCTACCAGATCCCTCTTCACGGCAAAAGTGAATGTCATGGTATCACTCCATGGGGTCTTTTCTGCTTGCTCATGCCCTGTAATTAGACAATCACTCATAGTTTAAGGTATCAGTCAGAAAAACTTTAGACATTTGTTTGTAATTCTTCTGCAGGACTCCTTTTTGATTAATTAGTAGAAAGAAAGCTTTCTGTTTCCTGAAGTTGATTGTTTACTTTTTCTCTGGCCTATTAATGAGCAAGTCCATTATTTCACTTAACTTCCCTGGAGTCTAGACATGTTTATGGGCTGAATGTTGTTCTGACCCATCTCACAAAGCTTTTGGCACCAAAAAAAGGTCTGTATGTTAGGAACTGGAGCTCACTGAACTTTCTCCCTAGGCAAGAAACCAGCGTTGAAGGGGGCAGGCACCTCCAGAGAGTGGTTCAGGCCACCTAAGCCAGGATAGGAGCAGCCTCCTGACAGGGCTTTCTGTCAGGTAGGATAAATCTTGGCCTCAGAGCAGTATCATGGCTGTCCTTGTGCGGCTGGATGGATCTAGGCCTCTCCTGTGAAACCAGCAGTGCTAATACCTCACGTGCAAAATATTCATAAGGATAGCAAACATATTAACAGTGGGACATTTCTCACTCCCTTTTTAAAGCTGTTGAGAAAGCTATAAATGTACCTTAGCAGAGGTATTTTTTCTCCCTTCATTCTGCATTTGTTGTTCTTACTGTTTTCTTCTCTCTAAGAAGCAGAAAGGTTTTAACAAAACACCTGATTTTACACCAGCAGATCTCTGCGTTAGTTGCTGTCATAAGGGATTGAAAAATTCAGTCTCCAAGCAGCTTAAGTTTTTTTGCTCTTGAGTGTAATTCCTTGGACACTGAATACTGATAAGAGGCAGTTCTTGTATTCAGCTCATTACAGTGCCAGCACCTCAAGCCAATCAGTTGGTATGTAATCCTTTACTTTGTGGATTATGGGGACCACTGCTGACTCTTAACACTGCAGTTCACTGTAGCCCTTACTCGTTCTCTTTACTTCCTTAAGGCTCTTTTGTTGTCCTGGTATTTATTCAGAATCTGTCAAGCTGCATGTGCTTCCCAAAGGATACCTTGGAATGGGTGAAATCATACCACCAAGAGAAAAAGCAGCTTGAGCTTGAATCTAGTCCTATTCAACAGGACTGTTTAGCAGCACTTTGGTCTTAACCCTCAGTTCCTTCCTCTCCAGCCTCCCTCTTCCAGGGGAGGAATCCCATCTCAGCTCTGAATCCAGTACTCATGTTTGCAGAGCTTGTGCAGGACTGGGCTCAGCTGGATCTGTCTAATCTGGGTGCTCAGAAACACAGTTCAAAGGCAGGAAGTGGCACAGTGGCAGAGTCTGAGTGGGGAATGTTCAACAGGCACCCCTAGAGATTTGGCCAAGGGAAGACAGAGAGAGGATGCTCACATGGATCTGGGACATACAGAGGTACTCTCTGCATGGAACAGGGGAGCTGCATGGAACAGAACCACTGAGGGAGAGGTAGGCTAGGATGAAGTGGGTGATCTGGCAGCCTTAAGGCTTGCCCACCTTTCCAAACCTTTGCATGCTTAACCAAACCTTCTGAAGTTTGTCCTTACTCAACAGATCAGCTTCTCTGAACATGGGCATTGGATTCCTCATTCCTGAGATGTACAGGCAAATCTTTTGTAGTCACATGTGTGCCTGGGGCAGGGTCTAGGGGAGTTGGGTGATCTTGTAGTATTTCTAAATCTTAGAAGCAGAAAAGGATGAAGTGTGGACAGCATCAGCAGAGATACTCAGCCACAAACACCCCAGTAGGACTTGAGGAGGAACTGACCCTGGGCCTGAAGTGATTCACGCAGTTCATTTAGAGCAGTTGTGCACTTGGTGGAGAGGCAGTTCTGTCTCTCCAGGGCTGTCCTCAGCTGCATGACTGGGACAGAGGTGTGGCTGTGGCCTGCAGGTGGCCCTTCCCCTGGAGTAGCTCCAAGTGCTCTTGACAAAGGAAACCTCAAACAAATGCTGACGTGGCATGTTTCTGGGTAGGAGGCATGGATATGTGTGTGTGCCTGGCTGTTGGCTTGAAGGAAGCTCTTCAAGCTTAATCATTTAACTTAGTCCTCCTTTGCAGGCAAATAGCAGAGCTAATTGCTATCTTTGGCACGTGCCTGCTGAGCTCTCTGGTATGTGCATAGCTTTTTCTTTCCTACATGGAGTATTTTGGCATCCAGTCTGTGATTTTAGTGACCTAACTTCATACTTGTGCTGGTAGTTTCTGCACGTGTAAGACCCAACTCTTCCACCCCTTTCTCTGCTCCAGTGACATGATACCACTCCTTTTTCTTTCTTTCCATCTGCCATCCCTTCAGCTTTAGGTCTTTGCTTGCCTTCCACCCTCAAGCTCCACACTGATGGCTTGTCCTGGTAGCTTCTGCCAGCATTTCTGCTTCCTGCTCAACTTCCCTTTGGCACTCTCCTACCTGTGTCTTTGAGGGCATAAGTGAACAGAGCTTTTTCAATTCAATAGCTTGCTATCCACCAAGCAAAAGTGTTAGAGAAACCTTCCCAATTTCCTTACCCTGAGTGGTGGATAAGGAACTACCCCTCAATAGGAACAGCAAATTCTTTACAACAGCGTTATCTCCAGGATGAAAAATGGCATATTTTCCAAGGCTTTTTGTTTGTACTTAATGACAGGAAATATTTCATTTACACAGGTATGTACCTATTGGCATTATGTTCCTTGTTGGGAGCAAGATTGTGGAAATGGAAGATATTGTGCTTCTGGTGACCAGTCTGGGAAAATACATCTTCGCCTCTATTCTGGGCCACTTCATCCATGGAGGAATCATTCTGCCACTTATTTATTTTGCAGCCACACGCCAAAATCCATATCGTTTTCTCTTAGGACTTATCACACCACTTGCCACTGCTTTTGCCACTTGCTCCAGGTGGGTTTATTTGCTTCTTTTGGGATTATAGCTTGGTTATATATGGCACCGTAACCTGGTAATATCCAGTTCTAGTTTTAGGTGTGAATGCTGTTCCTGAGATTGCAAAAAAAAGAGACTTCAGAGAGTAGAGAGTCTCACTGCTGCTCAGCAGCCTGCCACACATCACATACTGATAATTAGCTGTTGAAAACAATTCCTCAAAATATTGTGACTGTAGCGTGATGCTGAGATGGAAATATTTGGGGAAAATCAAAGGTGAAAGTAATTGCCTTAAAAAGAACCTGCCAGCTATCCTTTTAATTTTAAGTGAAGTGAGGATCAGTAGTGAGGGACTTTGTCATGAGAAGTTTACTTCTCTAAGTTCAGAAGGACCTGGATCAAGTTTAGACTAATTTTGCAGGAGCAAAGCAGACTTGCTTGCTAGTTCAAAAGGATTTAACATTACTGATTTCAAAGATCTGGCCTGATCAGCTCTTATTTGCCGTAACCAAACTATTGAGCATGTATTTTTGTGGTTTTGAGGCTTGTGATGCTTCATACTGTGTTAAGTCATGTTCTTGCTTCTGGGAGATTAGAGTCCTTATCAGCTCTTTCTGGATGGAAGCAGATTATTAAATACCTGTGCTCAAGGCTCAACAATTATGACAGAGAGGGACTCTAAAATGGCCTTGTTGTCTTGACACCCTGTCTGCAGCATGTTAACAACATGAAAGCCACGAGGCAATGCCTGGCT
Source organism: Pachyramphus minor (assembly GCA_013397135.1). Classification (NCBI taxonomy): domain Eukaryota; kingdom Metazoa; phylum Chordata; class Aves; order Passeriformes; family Tyrannidae; genus Pachyramphus; species Pachyramphus minor. The sequence continues at coordinate 207,241 of VYXB01005444.1, read as the reverse complement.
ATTCAGTGCACCCTGATGTGTTTGATTTCTCCCTGTTCTCTTTCCAGCTCAGCCACTCTCCCATCCATGATCAAGTGTATTGAGGAGAACAATGGGGTTGACAAGAGGATCAGCAGGTTTATCCTTCCTATTGGGGCCACTGTAAACATGGATGGAGCTGCTATTTTTCAGTGCATGGCAGCTGTGTTTATTGCTCAGCTGAACAACGTCGACCTCAACCCTGGGCAAATCTTCACCATTCTGTAAGTTGCTTTGCTATTGCAACCACATCCTTCTGGCCCCCAGACATACTCAAGCCTGTGGTCCCTCTGTTAATAACCAGCAGTTTGCATTCCACAAGTCTGACCTAAAGCTTGCAAACTGCCATGAAATGTAATTATAGGGTGATTAAAGGATGGAGTCTTTAAACCTTTACAGGATTTTCCAGAGGCTCGATTTAATAAAAGGTAGAACCTGGGAGGGGTAATTGAATTCTGAAACAGACTTTGAGTGGTTTAAAGCTGTTTCTCACATGAAATTCCTCTCCTTCCTTAAGCATCTCACTCCTCCATCCTCCAGTCACCATTAGGCTGGGTAATTGAGGCATGCTGCTCTACCCAGAAAGCAGCCCTTGATTCCCTCTCTGGACATCTCTGGATCCTCCTGCCAGCTCCCCAGTTCCTTATGCATCTATTTCATACCAAAGACTCTGCTCCTGCCTACCTCTGCCCTTCTTACATTGATGGCTTTCCTGATCAAACCTGTTGTTGCTGCCCTCCTAATTGCTTTACTCCATTATCCTCTCCACCACTTCAGTCCTACCTCCTTCTCTAGGACTCTCTCCCCTCCATGCCTGGGATATCCTTCCACATCCCATATCCCATAAGGTGTCATTATTGTCATTTCCTGCCTCAAAATTCCTTAAGTGAGGATCCTAGAAGGAGTCCTGGCCCCTCACTGTGCTGAGCAGTCATAGCTGCATCCAACAGACAGCTCCTAGGGCTGGTTCCTGGAATTTTTTTAACCCGCTGGACTGGTTTTATTTCCTTCCTTATTACGCTTCTCAGTATAAGGTTCAACTATTTAAGACAGGGCTGGGGCATTATTTCTTTTTTGGAGTTGGCCAAATTAGCCTTTCAGGTATTCTTAGTGGATCAGGTGTTAACACAGGCCACGGGATGATGCCCAAGGAAAGCTCAGTTGCACACAAAGAGGTTTGTAGTTCATGTCTGTAGCATGAACAGGTCACATCTGTAGCACCACAGGTTTCCAGCTCCTGATTTGGAAACTGTGTTGGAATGCAAATGAGACACAGAGAAGGGACTGTGCCCTGCATGGCAAGGTTTACCTTTATACATTTGGGCTCGGGAGATGTAAAGTACTCAGCATATTGGAACTGATACAGGACTCGGGAATGGCTGTGTTAGTAAGGCAGCAGGGTATAGTTGTGTTGGTTGGTTGTTTTTTATTCTGAAAAGGCAATTAAGGTGTTAAACACAGAGCCATTGCCTTGGTAACTGCTGTGGATCCTGCTGAGAGCTCTGCTCTGTACCCATTCCCTTGCATCAGCAGGCAGGAAAGGGTTTGCCTGGGAAGCAAACGATCCGTGCGTCCCATGCTGTAGAGGTTGTTTACAATTCCCATAGCATGGAAACACGTGGTGTGAGTGCAGCAGAGGAGAGCTGTGAGCTCCTGCTAACCAGGCCTGGGAATTGATTTGCAGCGTGACAGCCACTGCCTCCAGCGTGGGAGCAGCCGGGGTCCCTGCCGGAGGAGTCCTCACAATCGCCATCATCCTGGAGGCCATCGGGCTGCCCACCAACGACCTCTCCTTGATACTGGCCGTGGACTGGATTGTGTGAGTACCTCAGGCCACATGTATCTGCTGTTGCATGTCATAGAAATATGGAATTGTTAGGGTTGGAAAAGATCTTTAAGTCAAACCATCAGTGTAGCACCATCACCGTGTCCTCAAGTGCCATATCCACATGTTTTTTGAACACTTCCCGGGATGGCGACTCCACCAGTTCCCTTGGGCAGTCTGTTCCAATGCTTTACAACCCTTTCCATGAAAAAATAATATCTAGTCTAAACCTCCCCTGGTGCAACTTGAGACCATTTCCTTTATCACTTTTTATCCTGTGAGAAGAGACTGACATCCACCTCGTGGTGGCCTCCTTGTAGCATGTTCAGCTGGAAACAAGGACCAGGGTAGCCAAAGTACAAACTATAACAAAGTACAAAATATAAAATAAAACCCCAGTATAAAATAAGACCCTACGAGATATGTCTGCCTACAGAACAGGTAGCTCTTGACAGGTAATGGAAAAGGCGGTCCCTTCTCAATTAGAGCAGTTAGAATGCTAAAATCCCTCTTCAGCTTTTTTATTCGGCCTCTATTGAAACTTATTTCTTCTTGGCTTCAGTTCCCTTTAGAGGGATTCTTAAAAGTTTGTTCGGAAGGTGTTGACGTTGCTGGAAGTTAGTTGGACCCTGGAAGGGAAGGGGAGGAGAAAGGAAATTGGGTCTGAATAGGGATGGAAAGTTTTCTTGGTCACATATGGGAACCAATCTCCATCAGAAACTCTTGTAAGCTGTTGTTTTTTTATAGTTCAAGACTGGTCAAATCAACAACACAAGTGTCACAGAGAGGTGCTGTCCATTGGCAGGGAGAGTTTGTGGCACTCACCCCAGCTGTGGGCAGTGTCGTGACTGGAACACGCTGCTGAGAGCCACAAGTTTAGTAGACTGATGCCACCTTTCCTTTCCGTTTTCTGGGATAAAATAAAACGGTCAAACCTTTGCTCAGCTCCTTTTCTTTCCAAGACCCATTCCGCTCCTTGAAACATGAGGGATTAGTTCCACGCACAGCTCTGTTTGGAGAAGCTTATCTCACCACTTAGCACAGTTACATCCTTGTTAAGGCCTAAATTTACCTTCTGCACCACCTAAATTAGATTAAGGAGAGCTTAGAAAATTTGTTTTGCTTTAAGTTTTGGGGACCCAGTCACAAGTACATGATAACTATAAATGCCACATGCAGTTGATTTCTTGTAGCTTGGATGAACCCTGTGGAAAAGGGTATCTCCAGTTTTCCTTGAACAAGCCTGGCTGGCTGCACTTCTTCAAGTACTAGAGAATCAACCTGGAAGGACTTCTCTGAGCGCTCATGAATTACAGCATGCTTAGAGTTTAAATGCTAGTGGAATAAGCATGATCTGATGATTTAAAAGCATAATCTGCTTTCAAGCCATCTGGTTGAAGTTGGATAGTGGTCTGAAATGACTGGTCAGTATGGGTCACAGAGGTATTTTTGTTGCATTGGTGGGTTATTGGGCAGGTCCTGGTTTATTCTGCCCATAATCCCTCTGCATTGCTTTTTGGAAACACCATCCTCTCTGTAATAGATGGTGTACTCCCACAGCAGATGTGGAAATTAAGATGCCTGAGGACCTTCTTGAATTCCAGAGGCTGGAGAAGGTGGCAGCTGTGTTACCTTCCCTTCCCACACAGTTGTGTCTGGAGCACAATCCTATTCCTACAGCTTCATTTCTTACTATAACCGCTTGGGGATCAGCCACCCCCAAAGGACAGGAGAGAGAGGCAAAGCAGTGGCTGGCCATTTGTATCCTGTCTTCCTAAGGAAGTACAGTGCTATCTGTGTGTTCCACACCTGTACTTGCAAGTGCTTGGAAGCAAAGGTGAAAATCTTACCCTTCCTTTCACTCTGGGCTGCCTTCAGCCTGTGTTGTGCTGGCTGCCTTTGTTTCAAAATAGGTAGTAGCATCCCTCTGTGGTCAACACTGTCCTAGTCAAGGAACTCAGCCTTGTAACAAAAGGGGGAAGGAGAGAGGAAGGAGCCCTGGGTCTTGTTTTAATGCCAACTGTTTAATTACCAGACAGGACCACAGTTACAAGTTGAGCCTATGTTAACTTAGGCTGCAGAATGATGAACAAGTCTCAAAAGACACATGAAGAAATTTTTCTTCTTTATGACCCATAAACCTCCTCTATTACATCCTGGCACACTAGTTTTGTGTTGTAGGACCAAAGATTAGGACAGGTGCTATGAGCAAGACATGCAGAGAACACTGTCATTCTGCCTGCCTTTGGAAGGACCCCTTAAGTAGGTGTTTGGATTAAGGTACGAGTTGCTATGGTTAAAAAAGAGAGCTGGGTGCTCTGAGTCACTCTCTTGATAGGCCCAAAATCAGTTCCTGCTCTGAACTTGCATTTGAAAAATGCTGACCTAGGGAAAGGGAAGAGGAAGAAGGTGGGCTGGGAAAAGCATGATGCCTGAGAAAGAGTAGTACCATCACTGCAACCCACTGAGAGACCAGAACCAGTTGATGGTAAGTTTGGCTGGCCCTAAACCAGCTCTGGTGCACATTTTTAGTTCTGAAATAGTGATGATACTTCTGTGGAGAACACCTGTGATAACACTACATCTCTCTTGTCCAGCTCCACTGATGTTAGAGGATCAGCAGGGGTGAATCAACTCCCCTTATTGCGTTGTAACTCTGTTAAACTAAAAGCCTGCTTGCTTTGGTTTTTGTTTCTGATCTTAACCAGGGACCGAACCACCACAGTGGTGAACGTGGAAGGGGATGCCCTAGGAGCAGGCATCCTTAATTACCTGAATGAAAAAGACAAGAAAGACAGAGAGCAGGAGCTAAAGGAAGTCGCCGTAGAAGCAATTGCCAACAACAAGTCTGAAACGGAAACATCGCCTTTGGTAACCCACAAAAACCCAGGCTCCAACACAAGCAGCACAGCAGACCCTGAATCCAAGGAATCAGTATTGTGAACTCGAGGCCATTCGTCAAGCCCTGTCCTAAAGGTGGCCCTGGGGACTTGTCAGCACACCAGGACGTTTGCAGTGTGGCCAGGGGCTTGGGTGGCTCTTGGAAGTGCTCAGTTCCTGTCTGTTTTGAAAATAACGCTGGCCTGGGGAAGGGGGAGGGAGGTGGGGGGGGGTGGGCAGGGAAGGGGTGTTGAGAAGGAACACTCACTTTATAATAGCATTTTGATAGTTGACATGTGTACATGTATATGTGTTGCACGTGCACACACATGTATACATGTATGTGAAAACTGCCACTCAGACTTCTGGTTTAACAAGACTTCTGCTAGCGAAGGCTCATATGGGTTTGAGAGGGGGAGGTAGAGAAACCCAGTATGTGCTTACTGTAGGGAGAAATTAGAAAGCTTATTTTGCTGCTGTTTGAATGGAGGAGAAGTCTAGAAACTCCAGAGTGGGTGAAAATGTTGCTTAAATTTATTTTCTGGCCTTACCAACCATTACTGTCATGATATGAAGCAACACTTTTCTCCCACTCCCCTTCCTCTCCTCCAGTCCCTTGAAAACTTCAAATATGTCCTTATAACTAGCTTTTTTTTCTTTTTTTTTCTTTCTCTTTTTTTTCTTTCTTTTTTTTTTTCTTTTTCGTATCTGAATGAATAGCTCATAGGGACTTGTTCCATTTCCCCACTGCAGTGCAGCTTATAGCAGCTTTCTGGCCTTTTGGTGAGTAACTCCCCAACTTTGGGACCAAACATAGGAGATCTTCATGCAGATCAAGGGTTGGTTTTCTCCTTTCCTCTAACCAAGTGTTAAGGAAAAAATCCAGAGGAAACACAAATTTTGTGAAAGTAATCCCTCTGAGGCTGAAAAAAATGTGGAGTCTGTTCCAGCATAAATATGTCTGAAAGAGGCTTGCCTGTGACAACATCAGTAAATTCAGAAGTCAGCTCTCTTCATGAAAACACAGATGGTCCTCTGCTAGCACACCACGTCCTGCTTGTGTTTATTTAATGGGTCAGTCCAAACAAGTTAGGTCATATCCCTCTTCCAGCAAAATTGAGCAGGGGAGGAAAAAATCTGAACACACATCATGTGGGAACTGATGACAGGCAAGTCTGAGTCTTGGCTTGAAAGGAGAAGAGAAGAGGTGAGTTTATAACCCCAAGTAGTTCAGGGATCTCTGTGTGCTGGGACAGCTGCCTACCTGTTCCTGCTTGGAGTTTGGTCCTGCTATAAATGTTCTTCTGGCAGCAGTTTACATTTAGTAATTCTGGGTGGTGCTGGGCCAGGGTAGTGTTTAGTGGCAGATGGCAACCTTTGCTGGGGGCTGAGCGAAATGCTTCTGGATTCCCACTCCACCTTTTTTCCTGTACAATGTTCTTCCTGAATTTGCACCCCAAACCTGAACAAAGTCTGTCAAGCTCATTGCAAATATCCTGTTGATTTATCTTGGCATTTTGGATGCCAGTAGTTAGCCTGGACTTGTGGACATTTTCCCTTGGCTACTTTAACAAGAGATTGCACATAGTCAGTCTCCACACTGTTAATTCAGCAGTATATGTTTACACTTAGCTTTGATATAAAGTAATGCTAAGTCTCCCTTTTTCTTTCTCCTCTCTTGCTTCAGAGGAAGCTATCTTGGAAAGATATCAACACTAGGAAGAGGCAACTCCAGTTTCATAGCAGCAGCTGCCTTCCTTTGCAAAGCATCCTCCCTGGTAAAAGGGACACAATGAATTTTGCAGGATGAGATGTGGCCACCCCTGAGGGAGAACGCAGTGAGTGTGCCATGCCTGGCTGGTTAGTCTTGTGCAGCAGAGTTATGCAGACAATCCAAGTAGGAAAGGATTAGTCAGCCCACTGAGAAACTGCAGGTGGAGTCTCTTTTTAACCAGTTTATTTATAACCATGTCCACAAAATTTGGTCATTCCTTGGCTTGTCTTCAAAATGGAAGGAGACAAACACAATTCTGTAGGGGCACCCTTTGCCCAGCAGATCAAGCCCCACTGGAACTTTGCATTTCCTCCCATTAGAATCATCCCAACTCCTTTCATCTCAGGAAACTGAAAAGCAGAGTTTTACGTCTAAGTATCTCTTTGAAAAATCTGAATGCACTGGAACCCCAAATACTTTGATTTTAAAGCAATATATGGATGTCTCAAGGAAGCTGAAAATCGTGACTGTGCCCTGTGGTGTGGATTCTGTAATTGCATTTTATTCCCCATTAGACACTTATCTCCTCTGCTCTTGTGAGACTCCGTGGAGTACTGTGTACAGTTCTGGTGTTCCCAGCATAGGAAGAACATGGAACTGTTGGAGGAAGTCCAGAGGAGGGCCACAGAGTCCAGAGGACCACCTCCCCTACAAAGACAGGCTGAGAAAGTTGGGGCTTTCAGTTCAGCCTGGAGAAGGGAAGGTTGTGTGGAGACCTCAGAGCAACCTTCCAGTACCTGAAGCGGACCTGGGAAGCCAGAGAGGGACTCTCTGTCAGGAGCTGTAGTGACAGGACAAGGAGTAATGGTACAAACTGAAAGAGGGGAAATTTAGGTTAGATACTAGAAAGAAATTTTTTACTGTGAGGGTGGTGAGACACTGGAACAGGTTGCCCAGGGAGGTTGTGGATGCCCCAGTCTGTTGGTGTTCAAAGCCAGGTTGGACAAGGCTTCAAGCAACCTCGGAGGGAGGATCCCAGGAAATGGGAAATTAAAGCAAATACCCCAGAGTCTTCTTAGTATTTCCCAATAGCAATGCAGCAGCAAAAAGTCTTTGCTGAATGTCTCTCCCAGTCCCTACCAGTGGATTGCCATATTTGCTTCGATGGGAATATCTAGTCCCATGTAAAGCTTGTTAGAGCAGTTAGATTTAAGGGGGTCAAATCATTCTCAAACCAGGAATTTGATCAAGGAAATCTGACACTCCTCTTCCTGCAAACAGGTGCCATAGGATTTATATGAACCATCAGTTTTCAGCTCTTAACCTGCCAGAAATCTGTAGTCTTAAAGAAGCCCTACTTTAGACTTACAAATTTGGCAGTTCTTTTGTTGTTTACGCACAACAAGAGGGATCCATGGAAGCAGGAATGCTGGGTAACTACTGCTTGTCAGAACTTTTTTTTTGGTCTTTTTTGTATCATTTGTGTCAGAATTTACTTTTCTTATTTTTCTGTGATGTTCTCATTCCTCACAACAGCCATGATGCATCTTCTAGGGTTCTCTACCTGATTTTTTTTTCCTTACGGTACAAGTGTGAAAGATCCAATATTAAACTCTCTCAGACTGTAAAAAATGTTAACGCATTCCAACCACTGCCATTGTAACAACGTGAATCCTGATGGAAAGCCTGATGAGATAATAGACTTGCCTTTTGCTTCAAGTGGTCAAGGTCTTCAGGTAAGGCCATGGGGAAAAAAAATCAAAGGGCTGTTGAGGGATGTGCTTTTTACATTCTGTTCTTGACCTGCCACACAAGGTCTCCGTGCAGCCTCTTTGCAGGAGGCTCTGAGCTGGGAAGGTCCTCAGCAGCCATGCAGGTAGTACCTGCTCTGTTCTCACCCAGGCACTCCACACATCTGGTGCCAGTGTGGCACTAAACTCCAATGTCTCTTGGCTGGACATATATTTCTGCTCTCCTGACGTGACTGTAAATCGGAAACCTTTAGTCAGTTGCTTTTTCTTTCAAGAGGAAATAAATTCCATCTAGAAAACATGACTTTTCTATTTGATTTTAGGGGGGTTTGTTTTTTTAATGGAAGGTACAAAGTCTCTCCTTAGAAAAGGAGGCTACAAACACCTCATGTCTAGTACAGGAACTGCTTTTTGAGAGAGAGATGGATATCACATGGTGTGATTCTTGGGGTGTCCTGCGCAGGGCCAGGAATTGCACTTGATGATCCCAATGGGGCCCTTCCAACTCAGCATGTTCTGTGATTCTATGAACTATTGAAGAGAAGATTCTGCAAACCCCTGGCATATGCAATCCCACTTTGATGCCATTTGTTCTTCCACTTTTGCATTCTCTTTTTTCAGTGAAGTTTCTTTGACTGCTTTGAACCATCTTTTATTTCTTCTCCAGGATTTGACTTTTCACTCCATGCTTTATCCAATCACTGCCTGATCTCATCCCGTTTCCTGGAATACCCTATGTTCTTCTTATGTTTCAGTGGCTCAGGAATAAATGGGAGAGTGAACAGAGTTTTGAGGGCTCCAGTTTGCATTCTGCCTTGCTCCTGTCCGTAGCTCAGCAGAGGTTTGTGAGCCTTAGTAATTTAGAGTTGCTCTGAGACTGCAGAGCAGTATCTGTCTCTCATACTGAGGAAGGTGCTTGTTCTGTGCTGCAAGATGGGGCTATAGATGCCTGAAAAATTGTAGTGAGCAATGGAGGGTGCCAGCACTTGGCTGCCTTTGGGATATTTTCAGTAGAGACCCATTATTCCTCGGAACTGAGCTTTAGCTGAGTCTTGGTGTTGGTAATTGCACAACAAAACTCGGTAATTGCAATGGACTTTAAACACTTCTGGGGATGTCTCTCACAATCAGGATGGCTTTTGTGTTGAGAGCAGCCCAGGGCCAATCCCAGGGATTCCACTGCAGGGATTTGACAAACGGGACTGTGTCCTGTGGACAAAACAGAGATGTGGAGCCAGCCAAAGTACCAGATCTGCTGGTGAAACAATCTCTGCTTTGTCTTTTCTGGGCAGCCCTGTTACTGCCTGGAGAGGCAACGCCGTGAGCTGGAGGTGGCAAGAGTTTGGGGGGGATAGTATGAGTGGCAGGAAGGTTTCTTGTGTGCTTGCTCTCTTCCTAAGCTCTTCCCTGGGCATTTGCTGTGGCTGGTGCCAGAGATGGACGTGACCCAGAGTCACCATTCTTAGACTTATTCTTCTGTGTTTCCTCCTTATTTTACAGCAAGAATAATGAAAACTGAGGTGTTTAGCAGTTCCTCTTTCAGCCAAGCCAAAGGCCCTGGCATCTCTGTGACTGACCACCTTACCATATGTTGCAGCCTGTGTCCTCGAGAGCTTGCAAAACAGACAAAACCACCACCTCTTTCTGCAAAGATTTGCAGTGTTGGTCAACAGTCAGGGCTAAATCTTTACTCTGGTTCTCAGAGTGTTTCTGCACTCTGCGAGTTTCTGCAGCCTCTGGAAAGCATTCTCCTGCTGGAAATCATCATTTTTAATCCTGACCTTCCCACAGGCAGTGAGAGCGGTGGGCCTCAGGTTTGCAATCAAAAGACCAAAAGACAAACTTTCACCAAAGGAAAATTGTCACATCTGCATTGATTTTAGCAGGGCCTTGGCAGTTCATAATCACTCACAGACCTGCCTGTATTGACTGATCCTGATGAACAGCACAGAATTAACAGGTCACATAAATCCTATACCTGTGCCTCCTTTTCTCTAAGTTAGGTTTACAAATGTATCTGTATCTCACGGCAATAGTGTGGAAGATAGTGAGTTACAGCATTTGGAAAGCACTCCTAAGAAACAGAGCACTAAATCTCAAATAATGATGACCTTTTCAAGAATCTGAAAGACATCAAATAATGAAAGTATGCAGAGTTGCACTGTGCTAGAGGATAAATGACTGTGATGGAGAGGAGATCTGTGTATGCATTTGCTGGGCTAACTCAGGGGAAGTGGGGAGCTGGTGTCAGTGTGAGCTGCAGTTCAAAAAGTGGATGTGACTTAGTCAAGGACAACACAGTGTCCTGTTCTATCTGCCTCCTTCCATCTCCAGCTGACATGCCATGAAAGCTTAGGCTTGGATAAACTAACAGACATCACCATGGATTCAACATCTAAATTGGGAGTCTTGACAGCTTAGTTTCTGTCTCGTTTCAATGAAAGAAAGAGCTTTTCAACTAAAAGAACAAGTTGTCTTGTTGTCAATATGGGTGACAAAAGTGGAGAAAAAGAAGGAGGATTGCAGGGGGGGACCATTGCAGAAGACAGAGTAAGCAAGAGGATAAAGAAGTTAAGACCTGAAGGAAGCATGTTTCCCTTGGCATTTTGATACAGACAGCATCTGAAAGACTGCAGGCATTTGCCTGGCATGTAGCAGAGAATGCAAATCCCTGCCTGGCCAGGATTTGCAGGGAGAGGCATGAGTGCTGATGTTTCTGAAATGCATCATCACTGAGCAACAGAGAATCATGCAGTGAGCCAGCAGGGAGCTCTGATAAGCTGCTCCTGGCTGCTAGCCATGACCAGAGGAATAGCAGCACAGTTCTGGAGCAGGGAGTGACCCACATTCCTCCTTGCAGGATTGCTCGGACAAATGCTCCTCGGAGAACTGCATGGTGACCATTATTCTCTGAGGACAAAGACGAACTTGTTATCTGTGTGAGCATATTGATGAAAGCCATGTTCACTTGCTGTATCAGCTTCTGGCAGGAGGGAAAAGGGTTTGACAAAAGATCTGAAACTTTTTCCAGACATTAGGCAACACGTTAAGACAGTTGCTCCTGGATATTTTAACTCTGACAATAAGTGATCAAGAGCCTTATTTGGCTCCCGTAGCTCTTCCTCGTCACATCTGAGTGCTGTGTTGGGAAGTTAATGTTAACATGGAATTCATTCTCTGCATGGGGTCTTTGCAGGCATTTATGACCAGCAGGCACCATTTCACAGCTGCACAAGTGAATGCATGCAGGAAAAGGTGAAAGAATGCTCATCTTGAGTCACGTGAAGAGTCACCAAGCAGGCTAGGAGCAGATCCCCAATCCTGAAGCCAGTTTCATTCTTAGCTAATAACTGTCATCTCCCTAAAATAAGTAGCATCTGGGGGCTTATATATATTTTTGATTTAGTAAGGAGTTTTGACTAGAAAAGGAAAAGGAGAATCTCTTTCATTCAAGAATTGACAGTATGGTTACTTACCAAATTCTATCTCAGTGTCAGCAGATATATAATTCTTAACAACTGAAATCTCATTTGGATTTAACCTGATCTCAGTGCCAGCAGAAGGTGAGGACTGTGGACATTTCAGCAGGCCAGCTCATCTTATGTAAAGTACTGCTCAAGAACATTTATACTTGTCTCTCAAGGCCACAGATGCAAGGCAGGCAGGGCCACCAACAGGAAACAGCATGAAGAAATTAATTTTGAGCCAACTCTGTTGTAATGCAAAGTTTAACAGTGTGGTTTTAAGCCACAGAGACCAAGAAATTCAGTATTAGATGTTCCTTAGGATAGCTTTTACTTGCTCCTTCTGGTAACAGCACTGAGAAAGTAATACCGTTCTTTGACAAGCATGTATTTAGTAATTGGAACTAAACTTTGTGGCATGCCAGTGCAACTTCATTGCAGTTACACGTTGCAGAAAGAAATTTCTAAGGGATATCTTCTCTCAAGGAAACTGTTTACACATGCCTGAATCCCCCTGGATTACATTCCCACAGAAAGAGTTGTGCTTAACCATAAAAAATACACCAAGTAGTAAGTGGTTTGGATGGAAGCTTTGTTAAGAACCAGAAGGAATGCCACAAAAAGGACAGGCCAGGAACTTCACTGATGTACATTGATGTAATTTCCTGAGCTTTCGGTGGCTTGTGGACTTCTGATGGAGGTGGTACCTCCTTAGCAGCATAGGGGTTTGGGTTTGGTCTGGGTCTTTTTAAGATGATCATATTTGGTAAAGCAGCAGTAAAGGAATGTTTTTAAAACTTGCTGGATTTAACTAGAGGCATTTTACATCCTCACAGTATTCTTAGGATGTGGTGCCTACAACAAGAAAAAAGTGTTTTCTAGATGGTTGGTGTTGATGCAGAAGGAAAACTTCCTTACCTTTTGTTCAGTTTGCTTTCTCTGTATCCCTCCTGCAGAGTCTTTTGTGCTCCTTGGAGTCTGCCCAGATCCCAGCAGGCTCCTAGATCAACTTAAAAGATATTCTGGTCCCATGTGAGGACAAAGACTGTTTCACATCCTTTTATGAGGGGGCAGAGATGTAGTTTCAGCTTCAGAGAAGCGTCTGGACTGAACAAACCCCTACTTCATTAAGGCAATACATCGATGACATTTAACACTTAATAAGTCAAATAATTGTGACCAAGGTAGCCCAGCCCTGACTGCCTCCCTGCTCTGCCCCACAATAGATGCTCTGTTGACATCTCTTCCCTGAAGACCAGTGTGGAGGTGATGTGTTGTGAGGACAAAGACTGTTTCACATCCTTTTATGAGGGGGCAGAGATGTAGTTTCAGCTTCAGAGAAGCGTCTGGACTGAACAAACCCCTACTTCATTAAGGCAATACATCGATGACATTTAACACTTAATAAGTCAAATAATTGTGACCAAGGTAGCCCAGCCCTGACTGCCTCCCTGCTCTGCCCCACAGTAGATGCTCTGTTGACATCTCTTCCCTGAAGACCAGTGTGGAGGTGATGTGTTTGCCATCCATGAGTATTCCATACCATCCTGACTTGTGTCAGGTCAGCCACAAAGGCTGTGCTGTAGGGGATGGAGACCACGTGTAGCACTACAAATAGCTGAGTGTACCTCTGCTCCTGGGGGATGAGCTTCTGCTTCTGAACTGCTGCTTGGCTGTAGCAAACTGAGACTGACTCACTCACATTTGGTGAGGGTGAAGATTTTGATTAGGTTTTGATTAATCCCTCTAGATTCAGGGATAGCAGGACCACCCCTGCCTATGCGGAGTCCCCTTCTGCAGCAGAGGTATGCAATCTGCCTTATTATCCTTAAAGGTGCCTTGTCCTGGTTCCCTTCAGGACAAATTCCAAGTTGCTGTTTGGCTTTCGACTATAACTATGCACCAAAGCTGAAAGACTCCATTATCCCAAGAGACAGGAGGGAGAACATGATGTCCTGATGTGAGACAAGGAAAGTGGGTTTCTTTTCTTTATTCTGTAAGCTCTCTGACAGCCATCCTGAGGTGTGTGTGTGTGTGGTTTTATTTCTACAAGAACACAAATGGCTCTAATTGGGAGGGAGGATTCTTGTATTTTTATATGCTAAACCATGTGATTAATTACTTTACTAAAAAGACAGAGGAACTCTGAAATCCACTGCCATCTTCTCCAGTACAGTCCAGTAACACTGATACGAACGTATCTGCCTTCAGGTTAAAACCTAGTGCTTAAGAGTAACCACTCCAATGAGGAAGTGTTTGTGTCATGTGGGTGTGTTGATCCTTGTCAACATCTGTAACTGTTCCTCTTTCAAAGCTGTGGGTTTCATCTGTGTGACTGTATCAGCCTTTTATTACCAAGAACAGACGTACGTGCACATATGCAAAAAAGAGACCATATTTGCTGTGCCTGGGGGGGTGTGTGACCCTGGGGCAGATATTAAAGTTGTTTATAATGTAGTGTACTCTTTGGAGTAAAACCCCCCTGCCTGCCTGGGGAGCAAACAGTCCCGTGGCTCAGGCTGGGATGGTTTGTTGTGTTAGGAGGGTGACACAATGGGATACTGTCTCTCTTTTTTCCGTTCTCCCATGGAAATGTATATTTGTTCTCTCTCTGTGTAGCTTCTCAATCTGAAATAAAAATCACCCCAAACGGAATTCGTTTTTCCATCTTTGTTTGGAGAAGACCTGGCCTTTTAGTTCGGATCAGCCTTGCACAGGCAGCAGGACATCCTGCTGGACCAGGCCAAAGCAAAGACTCCTTTGGAAGTGCCCCTGAATGAGAATTGTGCAACTTGGTATTTGGTTCCATTTCCCAGACCATGCCCTTTGTTGGAATGCTGGTGTCGCTGCTTGTCAGCATTTAACCCTTTCCCAGCCATTGTTAGTGCTTGCTAGGCGTTATTATGGATAAATAAATAGATAAAGCTTCCTACGATATTTCAATAAAAAGATAAAAATTGGAATATTTTCTTATTGAAGTTTAATGATGTTATTCTCTTTTTCTACTACCACCTACAAATCTGGCCACCTGCTTTCCAATTCCTTAATTTCATCTCTCTTTTTTTTTTTTTTAAGATGGAGAGAGTTTTTGGAAAATGCTCCTTGCTTCTTCCTTCTAAAGATTTCTAGGCAGGCAACACACATTCCTCTAGTTCACATGAAGAAAAGCATTTAAAAGTAAATTTATTACAAAAGCCGCTGCTATTGTTTAACTTAATATTTGCAGAGGAAATCCAATTATGGCCAAGGAGCAGATTAGTTCTTTTTTTAAATCCCCAGTTTGTCTGATTAAGATAGATGTAATTATAGGAAAGTGCTTTGTGAGTTAGTTAAATGGAGGAAAATACCATTTTATTCTGCTGCTAAATGAATGAGTTGAACAGGTTGTGTGGTACAGCTGCACTGACAGGTCACCTTTAAAATATGCACATCTGTTCAAAGTCAGATCTCTGCTATGTCCCCATTATGAGCATTAAAGGGAGTATCACTGAATCCTTGTAGGAGATCTTACAGAAGGGGAATATGGCATTTTTTTACGTTTTAAGCTGATTTTACCTGGCTGCACTTGTTCCCTCAGAGATTTCATTCACACAAGCAACAAGATGTGGTTGTTCAGCCTTGGCCACGATCACTTGTGTGCAACATAAGCCACAAGGGATGATGGCTGTCACCAAACCTCACAGTTTTGGGACAGTTCTTTAATAATCTTTAAGAATCGATAGTTGTTTTCTGATGACTCTCTGCTGCCTGACTGCCAGGAGGGGGAATGGAAGATGACAAATGCTGCCATCCTCCTGGTTGTCAGAGAGGAGGCTCTCCCTCAAAAGAGTTGTATGTGCTGTGGTCTTAGCAGTGGCTCAGATCTTTTAGTCTCAAATCTTTTGCTGGGAATGGTGTTTGTTATAAATTCAAGCTGTTCTTATCCCCCCTGCTCTGCTATTTCTTCTTACGCTTACACAGATTTTCATTTGTACCAACCCCAATACTTCTTTTGCAAATCTCTGTGCTGACGACTGGTTCCTGCAGATCCCACCTCTGGTTTTCAAGGGCCTCTTGGTTCTGCTCAGGACAACACACAAATGACAAAGGGCCAAGACATCCCAGCAAATTAGAATGAAAAAGAAATCGCTCACGCTCTCCACCGAAAGCAGCTGTAAAATCTCACATTTAATATGTAAAATCCCAATTATTCATTGCCCATTATAATTCACATTGATGAAAAGCTGCCACCACCTCTTGACCATCTGGCACCCGTTTCTCTCACAGCAAGGTGTCACCTTCCTCCAAGAGGAAAGGTGGAGTGTCTGGACCACACCAACTCCATCCCATGCAGGCCCCTCTGCACCACGGCAGCCAGCCCTCAGCTGGCAGCTGTGAGTGTTTTAAAGGGCCTGGATAGAGGGAAGGAGATGCTTTTGAGGAATACAACTCCCTGAAACACGCGCTTTTGTAGCTACTCGCTCTTTCTGGCGGTCTGGCCAGGCTGTTCGCGGTGTGATGGGTACATCGTGTGGCCAGAAAGGAGAAGTGCAACTTCTGTTTGACCTTGGGCTAAATCCTGCCTCTCGGTCCAGCTAAGCGACCAAGTGGTAAATAACTCGAATTGCCCAGCTGCTACCACTGGGGTTCATTGCTCTTCACTTCTATGTTGACGCTGAAATACATGTCACTCCAGTTTTCCCTCTGTTCTTCATTAATCCTGCCTCACATGTCATATTTTTAGGGGCTTCTCCAAGATCATGAAGAAAAAGCAGCAGCTACCTTTTTTAGGAAATATTCAGTAGCAGTGCAGCAGTTGCCATGATGATCTAGAAGAGTGATGGAAAGTTTGTAGGCTTTTGGTGAGTCTTCTTATGGCTTTATAAAGAAGCTAAAGTGACATGGCTGAGCTTGAACCTGCTTATTTAGACATTACTAGAGCAGCTGTTCAGCTGAATGACTGGAATCCTCAGGGGCCTGCTGTAGGTCTGGGACCACAAATATCTGATTAGTGACACAAATGTTGGAACAGAGAAAATCTGCAGGTCCCACCTGGAGAAGGTCTGGGAAAAATGGAAAAGGGTAGGGCTTGAAATCCATGGCAACATCAGAAAAATTGAGAGAGAGTCTGGGAAACAGAGACTGGAAAGAATTAGTCTAGATAAGAGTGATTAACTGCATTAATACTTGTGGGAAACGGTAGTTTAAGGAGCAGGAGCAGGAAGTTATGGGAAACCAGAAGCAGAAGTCCACGCCCTGTCCTGTGAATAAGGCAGATACTGTACCAGGGTGTGTAAGTCTGGACTACCACACCAGTTCTGTTTAATCATGGCCAAAACCATGCTGGAGTTTTGGATCAGTGTTGAACTTCAAAGAAATGTGGCCCAATGAGGGAGAATCAAGAGGAGAACAAGAGGAATGATCCAAGATGCGGAAATCCTGAAAAGAAAAGGGTTGTTAGCCCAAGAAGAGGACAAACACCTGCAAACACCTTTCAGAGAGGGATTAGGCAGAGCAAACAGATTCCTGAGCAGTTTTTAAAGAGACAAATTAATATTGCTCTGAAAGCTCTGGGAACAAGTAGGTTTGGTGCAAGCCCGGGATTTGCTGACATCTCATCCATCCCAGACATTCGCATTGCGAGACTGAAATTTGATGCTGAAGACAGTGCAGATGCCCTGCAAGAACATGTGCTGCACCTCCAGGCTTCAGGTTTCGTGGCAGAGCATTGACTGTCTGGCTTGTAGCTTGAAACCGTTCAAGGCAGAAAGAAATAACAAACTGATGTGCCAAAAACTCTGGATAACAGCAGGTCACCAGTTATGGGCATATTAAAACCCTGTATACATACAGCTGGTGTTCATGATGGATCCAGTTCTGTATAAAAGCCATGGATATTCCCAGCAAGAAGGTAGCTTCTCATGTACCAGAAATACACTGCTTTCAAATCTGATCATCATAAGAAAGTCTAGTTCACGTCATAGGTATGGGGATTACAGCTGAATTGTTGCATTCAACAGATGCAGATAAATCATTTGTCTTTGCTGCAAAAACCCAAGCCTGAAAGAATCTCAAGGTCCCAAATCAGCAAGAAAATATCCATGCTAGTCTTTGCCAGCCTTGAGTGAATTTGGATGGGAGTTTGTCTGAGTTTGATTGACGCTGTCTTATAGATCAAATAAGCCAGTTTATCTTCAGGAGAGTTCCTAACAAAGAGGGCCAGATGCCAGCAGAATAAAATCAGTGTTGTTTCCCTGAATTTTTTCAATATTCTCTCCTTTAGACCATCAGTTGATTCCCCCCTTGTTTATTGACACCCACTCAGCATGAGCCCAAGGAGAGAGAGAAGAAAGATTTTGTGGCTCCTTTGCCTGTTCTCATAGACATCCTGGCACTTGTTTGATCGGGGGTGGAACAGGACACGAACCTTTCCTGCCGGGGCCGAGACCGCAGTCGGGTGCTATTCAGCTCCCAGAACAATGTCTGGCAGCTTGCGAGTAATTTAAACCCGGCTAAAAACAGCCGAGCCTGGGGATGAATCACGACCCATCCGTGTCTGCTTCCGCCTTCCCATTCGCCTGCATCAGCACGGCCCCTGCTGGCTCCCTGGAGAGTAAGCAATAAACAACATTTTAAAGGGCTTTTCTTTCACAAGGGCTTTTGCCTTTGCGAATTCCAACAAAAAGCCGGCTATCCAATGCAGAGGGATGTGCAGCCCACCCGGAAGACCCGCTGCAATGTTCATCAAAGAGACCCCAAATATAGAAATACTGCACAGGAACAGAGGTGATCTGGGCTTTTTCTTGGCTGTGAGTTCTCCTGAGAGCTCCCACTGTGTTATACTGCAGCGTTACAGCTCTGCTTCAGGAAGCAACCCTGAAAAAGATATTCCCACTGTGTTTCTCCAAGGGGAAAAAGCAAGATCCCCCCAGGATGTAAATGGGGCTGGCTCCATGGAGTTCACCAGAGCAAACCCAGGCCACAGCCACTGGGAATCTGAACCATAACACAGGGGTGGCAGAGCTGAAACATGCTGCAGAACCAAGGAGTGTGACTCTTTGGTCCTTCCTGGCCTAAAGCTGGCGACAATGTTGTCCAAAAAGCGCTTTATCAGTTAACTGACCCGTAGGAAATTTCACGGTTATCTAGGAAATAGATAAGCTATTCCTAGATATCTAGGAAAGCTCCAGAGCATGTGACAAAGACAAAATCCAGAATCAGCCTATGGACAGCAACAAGGGGAAAGGTTAGTATTTTCTCTGGGGTATGGGAACATGTCTGCTTCATCCACCAAAGAAGGGTCTGGCCAAGTACAACCCCTAGAGCAGCCTGCTTTAAAATGTGGCACCAGGATCTTCCCAGAAAGCCGCCCCAGGGGCAGTGCGTGGCCGGCATCCCACAGGGATCATCCTTGAACCAAACCCCCTTGGGGGGAGGTGTCCTCCGCTACCCCGGAGGGAGGTCTTGCACCCGGACCTCCTCCTGCAGCTGTGCTTGGAGGATGCCGGGATTCATTCGCCCGTGGCTCGCGCGGTGCCCATTTTAGCCGTTTCCCACCCCTGGAGCAGCGCGGAAACGCCCGGAAAGGTCAATATATGGGATCGGAGTAAACGACCCGGAGTTGAGACAAGCTCCTCAAGGGCGTCACGGGAGACGCTCCTCAGGTCCCCGGTGACAAGGGAACCGCGAGCGAGGCCGGGATCGGGATCCGGATCGGGATCGGGTGGGACGTGGCCGGGGCAGGGGGCGTGGCCTGCTCGTGTCGGCCTCGCCCCTCCCGCGAGCGGGGTCAGTGCCGGCCGAGGGGCGGGGCCGCTCCGCGCGCTCCGCTCCGATTGGCCGCCGGGGCCGCGGGGGCGCTCGCGCCTACGCCACCCGGCGCTCCCATTGGCTGCGCGCGCGGAGGGGGTGGGGCGCGGCCGTCGCTCGGTGAGTGAGGGACGGGGCGCGGCCTGAGGGGCGTCCCGGGGGCGATCCCGGGGGTCCCGGGAGACTTTCCCTTGGGAGTCCCGGGCACCCGGCAGCGCGGGGCACCCCGGCGTGCGCCGCTTCCTCGGCGTCGTTGCCGTTATTTCGTGTCTTTTTGGTTAGTTGCCGGGGTTTTTTTGCAGCCGCGGGAAGGCTTTTCGGGCAGAGAGGAAAGGAGCGGAAAATCCCAAACCGCGGATCCCGCGGGATCTGAGAGGCCAGAGCGGCGTGGGTTTGTCCCAGAAAACAGCCCCCAAAATGCTCCCCAGCCAAAGCGGAGCTGGCGGGAGGCGGAAATTCCATCAGCATCCGCTGCGCTCGCCGAATTCCATGAGCCAAGCGAGACCCGCGGGCGGTGGGAGCCGCTCTATGGGATAGAGCCCTCCTTGTCCGCCGGGAATTTTGCGGCGCTCTGGGGCCGGCAGGCCCCTGCTAACGGCCTGAAAAAGCTCAGGGATTGCCTTTCGGGAGAGATCCCTGCGGACCTCCCTTGTTGGAATGAATGAAACAGCCCGTTGTCTTCATCTCTTATCTAAAAACCCGCCCGCGGGTCCTGTTTCTGTGTCGCTGCCGAGACAATTGAGGGCTCGGGTGTAGCTGGGGTTTTTTGGCTGTTTTCCCCTGCGTTTAAGGCCAGTGGAAAGTCTCCACTGTGCCTAAAGCTGTGGTCGTGCATCCCTCTTCAGTCCTGCCCGAGGATTTGGGATTGCTTCTTCCTGCCCCGAGGGTTGATCTTGGTGCGTCGCTGCCACTGAATTTTTGTGGGTTTGTTGGAAAATGGTGAGAAACTTTGTTTTCTAGATGTTTGTGTAGTTTGGAGTTGCACGTCGTGGCAGTAGCGTGTTCACTTTGCTGTTAAATGTGACTTTTTGCCTGTGTGTGGGATCTGTGTGACGCCCCCATCTCGTATGCATGCAGGTGTGGCTCTGTATCCAGCTCCCCCTGAAGTTAATTGAAATCGTCTGCCTGAATTAGAGACTTTTGAAAATGCAGTGAGATCCCTGGTGTCCCTTTAAATACCCTTACAAATCCTGAAATAAGCAGATTTACTCTCGCTCCTGTCTACTGGCAGGTTTCCTGGTTTCTCTTTAGCTTCCAATTAGCTTCTGGAGATTTAATGAACCTGTGAACCAGCACTTGCTCTATCTTTTTAAAGACCAGTGGCATCATAGAAATGTAAATCACTGCATGCTGTCTCCACAAGATAACAAATGATCTTAAGTTCAGAATATACAACCTTTTCCCTCCTCCACACAGTTACAAAAATAACAGATGAGTCGTGACCTGTAAGTTTCATTTTATGTTGCTCAACACTTGCTTTTCAGATTTAAGATCAAGCATCTGCATGTTTTTTTATAGTAATAATAACTTGGCTGACACCTGAGTTGAGCCACTAAATCTGATGGAGATAAAGATGTTCAACATCACTTGGAACTCATCAATGGCATCTTCCTAAATAATCTTTATTTTAAAAATAAGGAGGTACTGAGGTCGATGGTTAATTACTGCACATGCACTTTAAAACTTTAAAAGCTGCTTCGATGCCTTTTTAGGCTTTTCTTTCTTTTTCATATATATATATATTTAAATCACTACCTGCCACAAGGGTAGTTTTATTGATTCAATTTATTTCGGTGACCCCACCTTTTTGTTTGGATATACAACCTTTCTGGGGGCAGAAAGAGAGCGATGCTCTCGATTTATGACAACACGACGCGCGTGGGGTTGTGTTCGGTAGCAGCTCAGCAGTGGAGTGGGGGATTCCAGGTGTGGGGCTGAGGGAGAGGGCGGGTAGAGCCCAGGCTCGTCCTCCCCGCAGCTGCTGCCGTGCTGAATTTAGCTGCCGGCCCTTGGGAAGGGGGCAGGCAGCTGCAGAGCTGTCTGTGTGGGGATTTGGTCGGCGCTGGAGACCCGGCACGTCGTCCCTCCGCTCTTTGTTCCCGTGCTCGGGCTCTGCCCGTGGGAAAACCCCGCTTTGTCAGAGGGGTGGATCATAAAACTGATGACAAAAGAGCTGAGTGAGTATCAGCTTGTCTCCCACTTCCAAGTATTGTTTGGGGATTCTTTGTAGTTGAGTTTGCTGGTGGTGCTGCCTTATGGCCTCTCGGTTGGCACGGGCTGGGGGAGTCCCGGTAAAACCACTATGCCTGAGTTTTCCTACTGGTTTGGGCTGGAATTGCTGGAAGCGGCTGTATTGTATCTCCTTGATTTGGCTTATGGGTTTTCCTGCAGCAGCTCCTCACTCAAGCCCAGCGTGAGGAGCAGGAGCAGGGGGAGGGGTGGAGCATCTCCATACATGGAGCATCCAGGGCTCAGGCTTTGAGTGGAATACCTCAGCTTAGAAGGTTTTGCAGCAAGGTGCACTGGGCTTGGCTGTACAGCAAGCTGGAAAATGTCATCAGCTGAGAAAGCACTTCCTTTAATTAATTTCACAAGGAATTGATTTCATGGATTGAGGTAGAAGCTGCAGGTTTGAGATTTACAGCCTCCTGCCTCCCACTCTGACTTTTTATATCTACTTGCTTCTGGGTGGCTTCCATTTCAAGGTTTTGAATCTTTTGTGTCTTTAAAAAACCCTCAACTCTCCACCCCAACAGCCCCCAGGGCCCAGCCACCCTCATAGGTGCTTTATGTCCTAGTTAAGGGTGTCTCATTTGGGCCCAGTGACCTCATGGTGCACAAGCTGTTGGTGAAATGGGCCATTAACTCAGGACTCAGGTTGCGCTTTGCCACAACAAGCCCAGGTTTGTTCTCAGTGTGGCCGGGGCTTTAGTTAGATTTTTCCCTGTGTGAGTCACATCCTTGAAACCAGGTAACGCTGCTGAGATGTGAGGGTTTGCTCTTTCCTCTGTCTCACTTGACACACCAAGATGCTCCTTTATGAATTTTAGGGTCTGACCCAGATCATGCTCGAGCTTTTTGTTACTGGGGCAAACCCAGTTTCTTTACTTGCCGCGGAGGTGAGGGGGGATGGTGAGTTGCCCTTACTGTGTGCTATGTATTCCAGAGAGCCCGAGGCTCGGTGTCCTCTTGCAGAAGTAGTTCTCTCCTGATGGCCGTGGATGTGGGAAAATCCCTTTCTGAAGCCTCCCTGAGCGGGAATGCCGAGGACGATGGTAGTTGGGGCTGCACGGAGGTGGAGGTGGACAGCCCGGAGCTGCCGGACAGCCTGCACCAGCTCTCAAGGGCAGAAGAAGCCAAGCCCAGCCTGCAAGGGAGGGATGTGGCAATGAGTAGACACGGTCACTTGGCCACTGGTGTCACACAGGGAGGCTCCAGCTGCCGCTCAGAAGTGTCTTCAGCATCTGCACGTGGATTTCCCAGAGCAAGAGCAAACCTTTCAGAGAGAGAGACGCTGGTTAGTCGAGGTGCTGCTGGTGGTGATGTGCCTCCTCGTGTCAGCCGCTGGTCCCTCTCCTCAGAAGAGCAGCAGGTGAGAGGGTTGTGTGTGCAGGTGTTGCTGCACCACCAGGAGGTCCCAGGCGAGGTGGGGACTTGTTTGTCAGGGCTGTCCTAGCATGGGTTTACCATCTCTTCCTGCTGGAGTGTGCCCACCCCTGCCCGGGCCAGGATGTGAGGTGGGAGAGGGCTGGGGCTCCAACACCCAAGTTGTTGCTTCCATTCCCATGTTGCCACCACAGAGCTGGAAAGTTGCTCAGGATAGTGCTCCTTAAATAAATACCTCTTGCTGCCAAGTGACTCCTGCAGCTTCCCAAGCCCTCGAGATGCCTTTCCTTAAGATTAAGCCCCACTCTGGGCTCTGAGCAGCTGCAGGCTGTCCCACAGACAGCACAGAGCTCCACTTCCAGCCTCAGCTCATGGCAGGTCTGGGACTGGGCTTTTATCTTCATATCCTGAATATGTGTGGATGTTTTTGTCTGGCTGCTTTGCTTCATTTTACGCATGGCTCTCTCTCCCTTCCCTTTTCCACCCTGTCCTTGAGCAGGCGAAGCCATCGGGCTGTTGGGATCCGGCATCCAGCCCTCCCAGCCGGCGCAGCTCCGCAGAGGAGAATATCCTTGCTGACAGCTGCCATGGTGTCCCTGTTGGCTGTCGGAGACGAAGTCTGGGAGCCCAATCCTCATTTCCCTCCACCCCAGAGCTCCTGCAGCCTCAAACCCCCCCCAGCCCCGGGAGTGCCCTGCGGAGCCGCTCCGTGTTGAGCCTCTCCGCTCTGTCTTCGGGAAAGAGCGGCCTCTCCGAGGAGCCGTCGGGAAGCTTGCCAGCCAGCATGGATGTCCCTTCTCCAGCAGCCACCATGGCCACCAGGGACCTGCGGTGCCGACAGGGAGCAGCAGAAGGCAGGGCCCTGCGGGCGCCTTTCCTTGACTGCCATGCCACCGTGGAGCACATCCGGGAGGTCTCCTCCTACCAGGCTGATTACTGGGCCTGTGCTATCCCAGATTCCTTACCCCCATCTCCAGACCGTTGCTCGCCCCACTGGAACCCCAACAAAGAATACGAGGACTTGCTGGATTATGCTTATCCGCTGAAGCCGAGGTACAAGCTGGGAAGGATATCGGAGCCTTTTCTCCATGACTCAGGAGTAGGCCTGGACAGCTTTTCTGCTTCTCCTGAGGGCACACTGAGGTCCACCAGCATCTATGGCCCCCGAGGTGGGCAGGCCCAGGGAAGCAGAGAAAATGGACGTTGGGAATTGGTGGCCTCTGCAGAGAGATTCTCCACCCCGGCGCCTGGAGAAAGAGGCCGCTCAGAAGCCGGATTGTTCTATGAACCTTCACCTGTTCCCAAAGCATCCTTTGCAAGAAGTACTTCCTCTCGTCCTTCCAGAGGTTTTGCTAAGGATGTAAGGGTGGAGTCAGGTGGGCCAAGTTCACCTGGGCACCCTGCTGTGGATGGGAGGAGCTGGTGTTCCAGAGGGAGCCCTTTCCCAAACCTCACAGGGCAGGTGAAAAGCACTGCTAGGTTTTTACCTATCACAGGTGTGCTCCCCCTGAGAAAGGAGTGGGAAGAGGATGAAGAATTTCTTTCCCTGCCCCCAAGACTGCAGGAGCTGGAAAGGCTGGCTCATGTTCTGTCCAATCTTTCCTTAACTGTAAGGACACCCAGGCATCACCACCCTAACCTGCCACGACATGGGCAGCCCCTTTCATCTGGGCTGGCTGCTTTTGGAGAAGTGAGTGGCAGGGACAGAAGAGGGAACACTGAGGGTTATGCTGGGCGGTGGCAGCCCTGCAGCTCTCGAAAGCCCAGCTGGGAAAGCACGGAATCGTGTGGCTGGATCCATAGGGATCCCCTCCGGGGGCGTCATCTACCGACCGGTCTCAGGGACACGTTGGATGGGATGCACCGAAAGGAACCGCGGGTCAAGGGGCATCCAGTGAAGAGCCAGCAGAGCGAGTCCCTTGTCCAGTGTGTCAAGGTAGGTTGGGACCAGAAATAAAGTTTATTGTGGGAAGCTCTCACATAAAATGTGCCTGGTCTTTATGGCACAATTAATTCAGGCTTCCTGTGCTGCATGATGTTGTGCTGCCTGGCAGCTGGTGCTAATTTATGCAGGGGGGATCAGTGGAGCAGATAATTCCTTCTGATGGAGCAAGAGCCTGTGTTGCTTTTCCTGGGGCTCAGTATTGCAGGGCCAGGCTTGGCAGAGATGTGGCTCTCAGCTTCCCCCCATCCTGCAGTGCTGCTGCACCAGGGAAGAGGCAGGAGCTGCAGCAGCTGAGGAGTTTCCTGATTATTTTGAGAATTTTTATATTTTGGGCAAATGATGTCTGCTGGCCATCCTGCCACCAGTGCTCTGCTCCCTGGCAAGCAGGCATTGCTCCCCACCTTCCTCTCCATCTTCTTCCCCACCCATGTGCTGGGATGAATTTGGAAGTGATGCTGGGCTGTTTGCAGGAGAGTAGTGATTATCACTCGCATAGCTGCAAACTCATCTGCTCCTCTTGTATGGGAATAACTTTGCTGATTTATAAGGCTCTTTTCTGTATCTGTCACCCCAGATTGCCAGGGAAAAGCAGCTCAGCTTTATGGCAAACCCCTGATGAGCAGGAGCAGGCCTTGAGTCTGGTTTCAGTGCCAGCAGAGGCCCCTGGGTTTTGTGCAGCATCTTACAAAAATAATCCCTTACCGAGACACTTTAAAAATAAATGAAAGCACTTAATTGAACGAGACAAACCCCTGGGGAAAGTCATGGCTTGGCTTTGCGAGTGAAGATTTCAAAGGGCTCTACCCGCACTTGCTGCAGGCGCTGATGGCGGAAAAGGCCAATGTGCGATGGACAAATCCAGTTGCAGAAGGGACAAGAACAGACGTATTGGTCACATAGTCCATCCAGTGGATGTTTAGGATTGTATGGAGGCAGCGTTGATGGAACTGTTCTAGGAGTTGCGGGTGGTGGCGGTAAATGACCCAAGATTCAGACCCATATAAAAGAGCAGACAGTACGATGGCTCTGTAAACACTGATCTTCGTACTTTTCTTCAGGTGTTTGTTTCGCCAAACTCTTCTATGGAGTCTACC
>VYXB01005444.1:162106-179253 GCA_013397135.1 Pachyramphus minor | reverse complement strand
AGAAAAAAAACCAAAAAAAAGAAAAACAAAACAAAAAACCTCCCCCACACCACAAACCCGCCCTCCACCCACCGTGCCACCACGGGACTGCCCCCCCTCCCGCCTTCTCGCCGGACTGTTCCTCTCCTCCTCCCCCAGTCCCCCAAACTGGACTGGAAAACCTCCGTCCGTTCGCTCCGAAGCTCTCTCCGAAGTTCTCCCGACGCCTCCCGGGAGACCCCGTGCCCTGGGGAAAAGCAACTGCAAATTAACTGCACAGCTCTGGTGAGGAGGAGGAGGAGGAGGAGGAGGAGGTCGGTGTCTCTCGTGCTGGGAGGTGGCAGAGGCCAACCTCTTCCTTCTGCCTGGATGCTACCAGCTTCCAGCACCTTTCCATGTAGGCATTTCATGGTGACCCNAGTTCTCCCGACGCCTCCCGGGAGACCCCGTGCCCTGGGGAAAAGCAACTGCAAATTAACTGCACAGCTCGGGTGAGGAGGAGGAGGAGGAGGTCGGTGTCTCTCGTGCTGGGAGGTGGCAGAGGCCAACCTCTTCCTTCTGCCTGGATGCTACCAGCTTCCAGCACCTTTCCATGTAGGCATTTCATGGTGACCCTCAATTCTTGCCACACAGTGGTGGTTGGGGGACTGTTAAGGAGTTTAAGTTGGCTTTTGCCTTTTTTTCTGTTGACCCTTGGGTTTCCCAAGCTCAGGGATGTTTGTGTGCTGGGGGGAGAGGAGCAGGGAGCAGGTGCTTTCCGGAGCGCCGCTGGCTCAGCTGTTGCTGTCCCTGCCCCTGCCCCGTCTCTGTTGCAGCAATAGATCCATGACCCCTTTTTTCTTGCTTTGTTGAGTAGATGTTTTGCTGCCAGCTGGAAGAGCTGATCCGTTGGCTGTACGACGTGGCCGCTGTCACCGGCAGCTGGGTGCCCCCCTCGCCGGATGCCGGGAGCGTGACGGCATCGCTGCACCGCTACCTGGTGGGTGTTGGCTTTGCTTCCCCCTCTCCAGTGGGAAGCAAGGCACCTCTGGAATGGCCCAGGGTGCATTGGGTTTGCAAAGGCAAATCTGGGAGCACCAGGAACCTGCTCAGGGGTAAACTGCTCCCTGGGTGACCTGTGTCTTTTCCCAAAACCCTTTTGAGTGATGCTGCTTCTCTCCTTTCTTTGCCAGGAGTTCAGGAAGGATGTGGCCAACCACCGGAGCCTGACGGAGAGCGTGCTGGAGAGGGGAGAAGCTCTCCTGGACTGCATGGCATCGAATTCCCCAGGTGAGGAGGGAGGAGTTCTTGAGCGGGGCTGGTCATGGATACAGCCAGTGATGCTGGTCTAGCATCTGCCCCCCAAAATTCCTGGCCCCACGTGTCTGGGGATGGGTCAGCAGTGGGAAGGAAAAGGGTTTTACATCTCTGTTGCTGCCCAGAGACCTGGAGGTGAGGTGAGGTGGAGGTTTGAAGCCATTGCTCCCGAGTGCTTTGGCTGCACCGTGCCTTGACCCTGGCCTTGGGCCCTGCCATCCATGGAGAGTGATGGATGTTCCTGCCTCTTAGGGGTCCTTCAGGTTATCCTAGTGGCAGCTCCCACTGGGCTGTGGGTGGAGCTGGGAGGAGATGCTGTTTTCCAGGGTGGCAGAGGGTAATTTTCACACCCTATTTGCACTCAGTGCATCCTGTGCACAAGGGATCTCTAAAGGATGGGCTGTACCTGTAGTCACCAAAGGGGCTTTAGAGGCTGAGTGCTGGGTTATGGATGGGCTTTCTTACCCAGTCCCAAAGGTTTCTCTTTTTAGGACACCCTATTTCTGCATCTTCATTAACCTGGAGCCTCCTAAGCTGCTTCCCACCCCCTCCAAACTCTGCATCGCAACATCAACAGGGTGAACATCAGATTGTTGATTTTAAACACTCCATTTCCTTCAAAAGCTCTGCCTGGGTGAGCTCTTACAGACATTGAATTGCCACATTACTACCACCTCCATTGATAGGTTTTTGTTTTGCAGCTCTGAAAGACACGCTGGGTTTGATCGCAAAGCAGTCGGAAGAGCTGGAAAGCCGCGCAGAGCACCTGTACAAGTCCATTCTGGCTGCTGTGGGTCCCGTGCAGGGCAAGGACGAGGCAGAGGACGAGGGAGATGCAGCACAAAGCTGCCCCGTGGGTAAGGAGCGGGGCAAACCGGCCTTTCTGCACTGGGGGAAGAGGGAAGGAAGCGCAGGAAGAGAAACACCTAAATTAGCAAACACTACACGTCAGGGTCTATTGTTATTTCTTTGAATGTGATGTTTGGAGGTCTCAAAATGGATGCCCCGTCACCTTTAACTGGGCAGCTCCCCAGAGGGATCCAGCAGGGAGGGTTGGGGGGACACCAGCAGCAGAGGGAAGGTGAGGAAGGGCTATTTTTTGGCTTTGTGTTTTCTCAGAAACATTGTGGTTGCCATAAAATGGTGGGAAAGGGAAGCAATTGAATTCAGGTGTAAAACAGGGGCTACAAAACTTGTTTGCTGATTTCTTGACCGTCTTCCTTTGAATGAAACTGGAGAGACAAGTGTTTCAGGAGTGTCAGCCTCTTACAAGAGGATAACATCTCAAGTAGTGTTTGTTTTCTGGTTTTTAATTGATACCTATACCCAGCTGTACCCTATACACTGTGGAAGTAGAGAATGAAGGTTTTTCCCTGTTAAACTGCAGCTGAACTATAGTAACAAACACTCCATTTTATTTCAGATGATGCTGCCTCTGTCAGACCTGGACTTCATTAGCCAGTCTTGAGATGGCTGAGAACTGCAGCAAGCACCAAACCACCTCCATCACCACCTGCAGAGATGCCAAAACGTGTTTGGTGAGCCCACCTGGGCTGATGTCAGGGTGGTTTGTACCAGGGCTCAAGAAAGGGGTGTTGCGCAGCAGGTGCTCTGCTGCTGGGATGGTTGGAGTCGTGTAAGGAATGTACAGCTGGCCTTTTTCTGGTTTGTTTTTTTTAACATAGCTTTCCTTTCTTTATTGAAGTGGCCCGTTCCCTGTGTTAGCAGAATGTCAGGAACAGAGTTTTTTAACTGAGTAATCCATAGTGTTGCCATGCAGCTCCCTGCCAAGTAAAGCCGTGTGATTTTAATAGCCCCGTTCTCATGTTTTGTTTATGCTTGTCAAAAATAGGTGCCAGAAGCCAAGAAATAGCAACTCCTTCTGGTTCTTGGGAGCAAACTGAAGGTCTATTTATATTTACCACTCCCTGCTGAGGCAGAGCCTATTTAACTCTCAATTTTCTTATGCATAAACACCAAAAAGCCAAAAGAGTGAATCTCAATAAAATAATAAACAGGCAAGTACAGCCAGGGAAGAACCAGGTTCTGTATGACCTGGTGTCACCTGTTGTTGGCAGTAGCTGTGTTGGTGCTGTGCTGGTTTCCCCTCTTACAGCTACTGCAGTTAATCACTGCTCACAGAACAGCATCAAGGGTTTCCACACCCTTTCTGTAATAAAGGGCATCTCTGATCAGCACACCAAGGTAAGTGGCCAAAAAAAGTTACAGAATGTTGGTGCTTAGCTTTAATTAACCTTCAAACTACATAGTGAGCATGGTGTTCTTGTGCAGAAAACATCACTTCCTCCCCATCCTGTGAACACAACACAGTGAAGTTTCTGTTCTGCACAGGTGAACTGAAGCAGCTACAACAAATAATTCATTGGGGTTTGTGGGCTTTTTTTTGGATACTCTCCCATCTTCTATATCCTAAGCCTCACAGGCAATTTTTTTTGACCCATTATGTCAAAAAGTATTTAGTATTTCAGCTCACAGGTAAGAGACTACAGTGCCTTTTTCCAGGACTCTTAGGCCTGCTCTGCCCTCACACCTCAGCCTGAAAACCACAAGCTTCAGCATCAAACAGCACCAGCACAGTCGTGACTGAGGGGGGAACAAATAACCACCAAACACCTGCTGTAGCCCAAGTTGGTTTTGCAATGCTTTTATTACTGTATATATTAACATTGGTTTGGATAGTATGTAGCAGGCATCTCGACATTGAAGTTCATTTGTGCACTCTCTGAAGGGAAGATGTTTTTACCCTCAACACAACCTCCTTCTGCTTCGCTTCCTGATCTGGGCAGCACTCGCTGCTGCTCCTGCTCTGGAGGAGCAGCCACTCACATTTATAATGAATTATACCAACAAGCACATCTCTACTAGAAAGCACATCACTTTATTGTGAAGGTCTCAAGTGGAAGAGTTCAACTTAACCATGACAATACTTTTATGTATTACAATTGCCTGTTGATTTATGCAACTATGTTGAAGAAAGCTGTTAGCCAAAGTCACCCCCCCCCCCAAAAAAAAAAAAAAAAAAAAAATCAGAGGATATTTGCACCAGTTTTAGTTTATACCTCACAACATACCTAGGCTATATTTTTACTATCACAGGGTGTATTTACTACTAGGGGAATGTTACATGGTCTTTCAAACATGAGACTATTTACAGAATAGGCTGAACATTTGAGTTTAGATAAAGCTGAACAATTTTACATGTATAGGAAGTGTTATAGGCTAGCTTTCCTGTGGCTTTTAGCTAGACATCAGGCACTAATGATTTGATTAGCTCTGTACAAAGAATCACACACCATCCAAAACCTCTTGGCTGCTGGTTAGTTCCAAATTATTTGAGATAGCGCCTACTTTGAGCAACAGTCTGGTGGGGGGCCCTGCTGCCCCCAATCATCCTCCTGGTGCCTCGCTGCAGAACAGAATAGAAGCTAAGCTGTTGCACTAAGTCAGAAGAGTACTGATTAAAAGAGGATGGAATTAACAGTATATAGAAAAGACATAATATACTGGTAGAAAGTTATACCTCCTCCAGGTTACGCTAAAATCACCATGTTAGGGAAATAATTGTTCTCTCCCCTACTACGCAAAGCTGTCGGGAATCCCCTAAGTGGAGTCCTTGAGAAATAAATTAAGTTCCAAGACTAAGTTAGGGAACTGTTGTACATTCAGAGTGCACTATGCCTCCATGAACATTGGCTGGGTGTTTCTAGTACAGCACACGTGCCTTAAGCACCACAACAGCTCAGGCTTTTGGGGCCACAGCCACTGGTTTGAGTTGCAGGGAAGGTCTCTGGTCTATCAGGAGGTCTGAGAGCCATGGCTGCACACACAGATATGTTTTGTGCACAATGCAAGCCTGATTTCCCCCTTAGCCATACAAATTAAGACAATATTTATCACCATACAGTTTGATATTACTTCCAATAAGTACAATATTTATTAAACATTTTCTTCAGTTTTGTTACATATTGTGCAACAAATTACAATATTCTGCAGCCACAAATTATATGCAGAGTATGAAGAAACTATTAATCAGATAGTGTGATCTCTCCATTTATAATTCTACAAGAAGGAACTAGCAAATCAGATCTTACATATATCTTACTAAATTTTATGCATGGAAAGTGACAGACACTGTTGTGCTGTTTGATACAAAATGGCTAAACTTCATCTTCAGAAGACTAAACCTGACATCTAAACATGCCAATAGAAACATCAAAACAAAAATACATCCTAACCAACCACAGGAAACAGTCTGGTATCAGGAAAAGCAACAAGGATTACACGTTTATAAACCAGCACACAAAGGTTTAAAACAGTTCTGAAAATGAAGTTAGCTGTCTTGAGTCAAGGGAATAAAAAAAGTCAGTATTGACCATTTACAATCTCTGACCTTTGTGGAGACGGTAAGAATCTGTTGTAGTGCAGCTACATACAGTACAATTCAGGCAATTTTTTTTTTTTCACTTGGGTTCAGATTGCAAATTCATTGTTGTGAGACAAAAGGGGGGAGGCAAGTTTTAGCAGCAACCTCCACTAGACTGCTTGACTGGAGTGCTCTGAATTTTAACATTGGACTTCTCTGCACCACCAGCTGTCGCTCCGGGGCCCATTCGTTTTTTAATCTCAGCAGCCATGGTCATGAAAGACTGTTCTACATTTGTGGCATTCTTTGCACTGGTTTCCAAAAAGGGAATTCCAAGAGAATCTGCAAATTCCTGCAAATTGAGAAACAGTGAACAGTAAGCTCATACACAGGTTCATAGCTCACCTCCTTTTCCTGGTGCACTGCCAGATAAGCCACAAGTTCCTGGATTCCACCCCACACCCCATCTCCAGTCTGACCTGCAGCACAGGGGGTCATTAAACTGTCCCCATTTGTGTCACCCTGACATCCACGTACCACAGCACTTCCCTGCTCTAGAACCTCAGTGCATCATGAACCAAAGCAGGTGCTCACCAAGCAAACACAGGTGTTTGTATGCACATACCTTTGCTGTTGTATAGTCTACTACTTTCTTTGTGGTCAGATCACATTTGTTCCCCACCAACAACTTGTTGACGTTTTCACTGGCATAACGGTCTATCTCCTGCAGCCACTGCTTTACATTATTGAAAGACTCCTGTGAGATAAGAGAACTGTAAGCAAGGCCCCGGGAGAGGGAAGCACAGCACTTTGCTCATGACCAGGAAGGAACAGGAAGCAGTGCCCTGACCAATGTGATTCAGAACCACAGGAGAGAACTCTCCAGCGCTGCCATCCCCGATGGCCCCAGGGCAGCCCAGTCCCACTTGGTCTACACAGCTCCCTGCTCCAAGCCCTACATCAGCCCTTCCTGCACTCCTCCCCCCACCATTATCTTCTCAGCTCCATATCTTGAGTATTTAAGAGCTTCTACCATCTGGGACTCTTCGTCCTCTTCCTGTAGCAGAGATAAGAGACATGGCACACAGCTGAAACCAGAAGAATCCCACAAATTTACAAAGCACCAGGTATCAGGTGCAAACCACCTTGTTGTAGATATGCTGGAACAACCTTTGACTGCAGAAATGCTGGACCAATATTCCAGAGTTAGCAATTGAACACAACTGTTCTTTTTCTATTAATTAAGGAAACCCTACACTTCCCAAGTGCCCTTCCAACAGGACAAGTGCACCAGTAATCTTTAGAGATCCTTTCACAGAAAACACTGGCTCAGTTGTGTCCTGCATGCATGCTGGCAATTTTCTGTTCCAAATGCCCATTTCTACTGTAGACCAAAGTTCAAGTACATTCAGAAGTCTTTCAACAACTTCCATCAGTAACTCAGACTTCCCCCTACCAAAGGCAGGGTGAGAAGTGTTCACACAGAACAATCAGTTACCTGCACAGCAAATTGGACCTTAAGCCTGAAGTACAACTGTTTTAGAGCCACAAATCCCACTGCTCCTTCTATTTCTGTGTTCAGCCCCAAGCCCTGCATAGGAACATAGACACTTGGCTTGATAAACCTCAGTGCAGCCTGGAGAACTGTGTCACTGTTTCCTTAAGACGTGCTCAGTTGTTAAATTCCTGGGTTTATTTACTTATCAGCCTGGAGGAAACTCCCCAGGCACAGGTTTAACACTTACCTGATCTGTAACATCATACACAACTATGATGCCATGAGCTCCTCTATAGTAACTGGAAGTGATAGTCCGAAACCTCTCCTGTCCCGCCGTGTCCCACTACAAGACAAGTGACAGGGTCAGTCACTGCACGGGGCTGTGCCACAGTTACACATCAGCTTCCAGCCACACAGCTCACAGGATCAGCCACACAACTACAGCCATGTCCAAGTCACAGCTGCAGAAGTGGCTCTGAAGCTGTGGGGGCACCAAACAGGATTTGAGGAGATCAAGTATTTTAGCTGAGAATGACGCTTGGGTAGGTGCTTTTCTCAAGTGCCCATTTGGCTTTGTTTCACCAAGGGCAGCCAGGAGATCTCCCTGAACAGAACATGAAGCAGTTTTGACCCATGGAGAAGCCACGGTTCAGTGCTCAGAAGAACAAACAAGAACCAGGGCTTGGTTAGAAAGAAGGTCAGAGCTGCAGGTCTCCAATATGACCGCTCCCTGCAACTTCTCTGGCACAGGAGCTCCAGCAAAAGTATTTAAAGGCAACAACTCAAACCAAACCCAGTTCCCTTCTCCTGCTGGGAGACTTAAGAAGGGATATTAGGTACTTGACCTCTTCCCCCACCCAGGACAGGAACAGCACTTGCCCAAACAGCTCCCTGGAGCCATGTCAAGAATAGGGCTGGCTACATGTCAGAACCAGGCAAGGCTCAGAATTCAACAGTGGCAGCATTCCTAGTGGGCTGCTCTATACTCAGGACAGTTATATTGGAATCTGCAGGTTTGGGCTTCTGGCTGTAAAGCTGGACTCCTGCTCCACAACATGGAATCCCTGAGTCATTGCTGTCAAGTCCTGAGAGCCTCTGCTTGAGCTGGAAGCAGTGGCTGACAAGGATTGTGTGACCTTGCACAGATATTGGGTTTCATTACACCAGTCACCCTTTTAGAGTGCTTCAAGATTAAAGAACTGCCAAGTCTCTTCCCCTGTTTATTCCAAGTGAAAGGCCAAAAGCAGCACCGCCCAGTGCTAAGGCAGACAGGCCAGTTACAAGGCTTTGTGTCATTTTTTCCACTCAGGTCAACAAAAGCAATTTCAGCACCAGACAGTGCAAGTCTGCTGGTAACAGCTGTGTGGAATTCAGGCATCTTGGACAACTGTGGGGTATTCCTGCACTTACACAAATCCTTGCTAAAAACAGCAGAACTACACCAATTCTGATACAACAGCACTCCAGCACAGATCCTGCTCTTTCAGGGACACATAATAAGCATCCTTCTTTAAGGACAGGTCATGGGAAATCTTGGAATCTTGTGAAAACTGCCTTGCCTCTTGTAACAGGGAAGGTATCACTAACATTTTAACAATTAAAGTACAAAAATTACCACCAACAGTTATGACCATAATTCTGTGCTCAAACAGTTTCAAGTAGCCAGGAGTTGAGAAATACTACTTACTATCTGAAGCTTGATTGTTTTCCCATCTAATTCTATAGTTCTGATTTTGAAGTCCACACCAATCGTGCTGATGTAACTTTCTGTGTACGTGTCATCCTAGGAGAGAGAGTGAACAGAAGTCAAGCCAGCTGCACCCCTTCTGCAGCCACCTACTTCATTATGCACCAGGCAGACAAAGGTACTTAATTTCCTTGGAAAACCAGACTGATCTCTCACGGCAAAGTCCAGGAGGCAACTGTGCATTTCCACCGAGCATCTACTTTTCAAAAACTCTGCGAAGTTTTTCAAAAGCACCACAAACAACCAGACCTGTGTTTCAAAAACTAGTCAAAAAAGCCTTTTTTCTGGAAATCCTGCAGTGTTAAGTCCTTGTGAAGTGCAGTGTAAAAAACCAGTCTTTGCTCAAGTTGGCAGACTGAAGAACTACTTAGAATAACCACCGTGCTTAATAAAATGCATCAGATTTTTATTTTCCTTTGGTGGTTTTTCATCTGTGTTACACAGCAGCCACCTACAAGTCAGAGGCTCTGCTTCAGTCACACTCCACACATGAATTCCAGATCCTCTGCTGCTGCAGCTGGTTGCTAAGGCAGGTTAGAGTTACATCTGAGGTACTTGTGCTGAGTCCTCTGCTCTGCAGCCTGTGTCAATACAGGAAGGAAAACGCTGCTGAGCAGTTTGCAGCAACCTGGCTGCAGTCTCCAGCAGGTCTTAAGGCACACAGGAAAAGCTGGATCAGCCTTTGCTACCTTCTAGTGATTGTCAGCCTGACAGAATGAAATAAGTTTCTATTCCTAAAGTAGCCATAGGATAGAACTTCATGCACAATATACCACAAAAGGCTTGATGCAACCAGCAGGTATCACAAACACAAGGGATTTCTTTGGGCTGGGAATGGAAGACATCTTAGGTAATACATCCAAGTAAGAATAAAATATTAAGCCTTTAAGAATGACATGACATTTATTTCCTTAACATTTCAATACTCAGAAGGGTAGGTTTGAAAAGCCTGAAGTTTAACCTAAAGCAGCAAGAACACAGGTAAGTGAATGCTGTGGTAATTCCTTATGTCAGGGTAAAACAGCTTAGTTGGAAAGTCCCATTTTTCCAAAGGAAAGAGCTACTTAGTTGAAGAAATGCCAGATAACTGAGCACAGACTTAAGCTGGCTATCAAAAAGGAAAAGTTGGATTATTCACATGAGGCCAGGATTAATTCAATGGTATCTGCAAGAGAAGCTGGCTAGACTGCTCTGGGAGTACTGCTCCAGCCGGGGTGTCACTTCCAATCCACTGCCCCCATGCTGTGAGCGGAGCAGGGACATCCTTCTCCTGTTCACATGGCTTTTAGTGCCTCCCTGCCCTAACACTGCACCAGCAGCAGCTGTGACAGCTGTAACTGAGGCTATTTGTACACCCCAGACCATCATTTCACATCCGTGACACCACAGGCTCTTCCCAGAGGTGCCCAGCGCAAGCGTTCAGGCTGCGAGAACGATGCCATCCCCTTGTAGCAGCACCACACCTGAGTTTCTAAGTTAATGTCCCATATTCTCCCTTCCTTCCTCTCCTCCCACAGCAACAGAAAGCTGCACTTTGGCATAGGCACAGATAGAAGTTCACTGGACTTCAGCTTTTTCTAGTAAGAGCTGTCAAACCCATTTTAAATTTTCTTGTTGACAGGAAAACTTGAGCTTCTTGCATCAAAGTTCAGCCAGAGCAGCCCATCAGCAATTTTAACATTCACTAAAGGAAGCATAAAGCCTCGTTATTCCTAGATTAGTATTGAAATGGCTTCTCTGACTAAACAACTGGTAGATCTTTTCAGTGCAGATATCAAATTTTAACCGGCAGGAAATGTTCTTTTCAGGTAGTAACTGATCAAGGTCTTGCCCTGACACATTTGTACCCCTCATGCCTGAAGGTTCACACCCCAGAATTCAAGTATGAGCATCCACCTTCAGCGTTCTACCACCATTATCTACTGTAATGATGGAGGTTAAATTAAGGTATCTTGTTCTCTAGCAACAGGAAAATTAGAATTAAACTTAACTGGACACAGTCTTGATATAATTTCTTTCCAATTTACTCAAATACATCAGCTAGAAACAAATTCAGAAGACAGGAGGGCTTTGCAATACTGTACTTACTCAGGGAATATGTATGCCCGACCTGACAGACATCAGCCCTGCTACCAGAACTACTTGAGAGGAGAGTTCTTGCTAAGCAGCTTTTTTACATGAAGTTTTCAAGCATGATCACTTACTGCAAACCTAAGTAGAAGGCAAGATTTCCCAACACCGGAGTCTCCAATCAGAAGTAGCTTGAATAAATAGTCACTGCAAAAGGAAAAAAAAAAAATTAGGTTACTTAATGAGAAACACTGTCAAGAAGCAAGTTCCTTACAGCCAGGGTATTATGATGTTTGGGAAGGGTAAATTAATTCACTGCTAGGAAATTCACCTACAACTCCAAGCTCTGCTATCCAGTTTAGACACTTACAATTTACTTGGTAGGGGAAGTGTGAAGTGGATGCTCTGAACACAGCATTTTTGTGCGGAACTGTGCTTTCCTAGGAAGTTACTCTGGGGATATCAGTTGGACAATCAGCAAGACTAACACAGTCCTACTCCAGCCCTTTGTGGTCCAGCAAAGATGAAAATCGTGCTCTGCAATTAAGTGCAAGCCTCACTGCTTGGGTGAGTGACTCAAATATCACACAGTGGCAGTGACAGCCTGCTGCCCACCAGAGCCATTATCTTTGCATCTTTAGAGTCAGAGGCTTCACAAACATCACACAGCTGCCCAAAGCCAACCATTTCTTTCCTCACTTTAAGTTACCCACATTTAAGTTCCAACAGAATGCAACAGCACAACATGCAATTTAAATACACAAACTATGAACACCAAGTGTCTTAGTTACAATGCCTGTTAAAGCAAAATTAACATCCACCTTCCACAACAGACTATTTATTAGCAGAGACCAATACTCCACCTGCCTTTCAGGAATTAAAGCTGAAGCTATTGCCAGATGAGGATACATTTCTGGGGGATGTTAAGCGTGTTTTTAGTAATTCTCAAGACACACTGGAAAAGCTGACAATTCTTTTCTTGCCTAATGTTGAGTCTTGCCAACATTAAAGAACCAGTACAGTGTCATCAGTGACCAACCTTGATTTACACTTCTAAGAGTAGTGAAGATTTCACTGTTGGCAAAACACACGTTTCTGTGTTAGTCCTAAGACTAATGGGGAAATTTCATAGTTGAGAGCAAGTAGCAGAGACAAGTTAACACAAATAACACAAGTTATTTTGCTTTTTAAGTACTACACTAACTCAGTTTACAACTTTTCAGCCCTGTAGTGGCCAGGATTAAATCCTGTTCTCATTTAACCACAAGAGTTTAACAGACATATTTTTATGCTGACTTAACCCAGGTGAGTGAAGATTACATTTATGTAAAATGCCTGAAATCAACTGTCCCCACCTACTATTCCCCAGCAGCGCCACTGACTCCAGCTGGCAGGAATCCAGCCAGGAAACTGCATCCATCCCCAGCTGATAACAGCCAAGCAGATGGTCAGCTGATCAGCTTTTCACCACTGCTCTCCTCCAGTGCCCAAGTGACTCTCACCCTGGCTGGCCCCAGGCTGCAGGAACACACCCAGCTGAAACCCCCAATTTCCAAGCACTGGTCTCCAGCCTAGAGAGGAGTCAGGAGTGGTAAATGTAGCAACTAATAAGCTGAGCCTTCAAAATGCAACCTCACAGTGTAAAGCTAAAAGCACTTAAGGTATTTAAAAAGAATACTCAAAGGATACCTACCAGCTTAGAGTCACAGAAGTCACCACTCCACCTCTCAAGTCATGTACTAATACAAGGCAGGAGGGTTTTAGGAGAATGACAGTTATTAACCAAAACTGTTCAGGGGACATAAGTTACATTGCATCATAACCCACACACCTCAACAGACTCAAGATGGCTGAAACTATGACTGATCAGAAAACTTCTTAATTGTTTGGTTCCCCGAGAGCAGCAGAAACTCTCTGGAACCTGGAGACCAAGGTGAGGTACAACAGCTCCAAGACCTGGGACCACTTCACACCTGTGCCTTCTCCCCCACCACGATGCCTCAGCCTCAGGAAGTTTGGGTTGTTGAGTTTCCTACATATCCAGAATTTTCAGCAATCCTGAAGTTATATTATTACTTAAAGTAAGCACTAATGCACTTGAAAGTATGACAGCTTGCAGCACATTATAATCCCCTTAAGAATATTCATATGTGAATATTAGCACTATATTGTTTTCACTAAAGTTAGTGGAAAAAAGTAACTCCTCTCTGGTATAAGTAAGGCTTCAGCTATGAGTTTGAGATACACCTGAAAGCCTCTCCTTGTCTCCAAGAGTAATTCAGGTTCCCCCAGACATCAAGTACCTTGTCTTCCTCTGTTACTCTGCTCCCAACCAAACCTACCCTGCCATTAAATCTGTTACTGCTCAGAAGCAAACAAGAATAACAGCTTATCCACAGAACTATTGTTAAGTTAATACAACAGGAACTCAGAAGCCTTAAATATTGGGTTTGACATCTCTGCTATTCAGACCTCCCCTCACTTAGGGCTTCAGTATTTTCAGAGGCAAGTGATACCACAGGCTCACATGGTGGCCTTAAGCCTCCTGCCTCACCCCCACCACAACTGGGGCCAGCAACAGGCTGGAAACAGCCTTTCCTGGGTTGGCTCTGTCTCTGACCGTAGGTGCTGTGTCACAAAAACCTACTTTTGCCAGAGATAAGCAAGGCTGATGCTTAGACCTGCATCAACTTGGAAATAATTTCAGTAGAACCCTGCAATTCAAGTTTTTAATTTTCTAAGACACTCCACAGTCCAATAATATAGTGCCTTCCTTTCCAAATACAGTTTGGAAGCTGTACCTTTTAAAAACACAGCAGGGTTTGAGAACTAAACATGCAGCCTGTTACACACAGCATGATGCTTGAGACAGCTCTCAGGTAAAGCAATGGTTTAAATCAAAATAAAAGTAAATATTTCTAGACTGAACTACAGCAACAGAGGATTTGTGTAAATGGGTTCAACTGCAGCAAAGTGTCCAACAAGCTGCACAGGTTAATTCTGGTATTTACTCCCAAAGAGCCACACAACCATTTCTGAAGCCACTGAATTTTGCTCGTTAAACCTGAAGACTTAAACTCATGAGCTTCTCCAGTTTAGGGAGCCTTCTCCACACTGCTTAGGAGACAGTGGGAATTCAGGTTAAACATTCAATTGTTTCTCACCACTGACATAAGCAAGTCATACTTGGGACCCTCAGAGAGATCCCACTGGAAGAGCACGTGTGTCGAGGCAGATTCAGTAGGAGTGAGGCTTTCAAATCCTCCCCACCATGAAGGGGATGTGGTCACTTCCTCTTGCCAAAGAGATAAAGGACAAGTATGTGAAGTTTAACTGCCTCTTGCAAAAGGAAAAAAAAATGCCCAGGCACCTCCAAACCAGCCCTGTGGATGTTTTGAGCAGTACAGCAGCATCCTCCTCTTATGTGCATGTCCCATGTCAGCAGTTCAGCAGAAAACCAGCAAATCAAGTTTTTAGGACAGGCCTGGCCAAAGCTGTGTGGAACAAGGGAACTGTGGGGCTCTAAGATACTGTTGTTTATGCAGGGAGGCACATGGGGATTTTCTAAATGCCAGGAAGGTTTTATGCCAAAACAGACAAGACCAGGTAGTCATCTGTCTCCTAAAAGGAACTGCTGGAATCAGTTTTAATCACCGATGTCAGCTGCAAGTTTACTGTAAACAGGTGCTCAGGCAGCCTCGATCCCAGGTCTTTGTTCTACCACCCCAGAAATTTTACTGAATGACTGTCACTCTGATTACACACTGCTTGTGTCAGTAAGCAGAGCCCAGAAGGCATAATTCCACTTTGCATCGCAGATTGCTGTTTGGAAAGGTTGGAACACAAACAATTTCAGGTGATTCCAGCAACCCAGGAGCTGCCACTCCATTGTCATCTACCAACTACCACCACACAAGACTGAAACCCCCTCACAGGTATTTTCTAACACTGCTGAAGAATGTAAAAGAGACTTACTCCAAAACCCACTTTCATTTCCTCATCTCTGCTTGAGAACAAGATCCAGACACTACAGAACATGGATCAAGATTAATTCTTGGTAAGACTTGGATAGTGCACCCACCGGTGTGTTTGTGCCACTCAGCCAACTACATGCAAGTGGCAGAAGGGGCAGGAAATGCTGAACCTGACATGATCTAGTCACAGCAGAGTCAATATTGACATTTTGCTCATTTAAACACCAGCAGGGGAGGGAGGAACACAGAAGGAATACATCCCAGTGCTCGGTGGGCAGGTGTTTTCACAATTTAGCTTCCAAACACTTAATATCTCATCCACTCCTCTTCAGCTCCAAGTAGTCCACTAGGCTGTCCCACAGCCCTGAAGTTCCAAGGAAGCTTTCAGAACCACACACAACTCCCCCTTCAAGCGGTTGCACGAGCAGATTCTAATCCTGAACTTTAGCAGGAAAACTGAAGGAAACAGGTCTTTAGTGAGATGTTTTAACCACCCCACAGACTTCTGACAGAGTTCTGGAATGACCAGAAGAGAGGATCTGGGGCCACAGCCTGATCTGAAGCTGTGATAAGGAAGTGAGAACATGTTACAAGGCACTTTTAAGAGGACGGCTACAGGGAACTGAAGGAATAATGTCACAGCCCCTTAAATTTTATTCCTGGTTTAACACAGGCCCAAGTACACAGTGACAGTTATTTTTTGTCCATTTCACCACACCCTTTCCCATCTCCTCTCCTCATCTTGCAGACCAAACCCTATCAGGAAGTGGTAATTTAACACTACAAGTTAATCTTAAACTGCAGCTTTTCCTCTTTGTTTCACTTTCAAGAACTCGGCTTGTTCCACCAGGAACGAGCGCTCTTCACTGAGAACAAGCCTCCCTCAGAACGTTTTCCCCGACTCTTCACAGCAGCTTTCAGCACCTCATTGACTCTCTGCATTATTCTAGAGAGCTGAGAGACTTCAGGGAAAAAAAAAAAGAACTGGAAAAAGACCCTTCTACCTGTTTCTGTTAGCAGCCTAACACTTTGCAGGTGTTAAAACTCA
Source organism: Pachyramphus minor (assembly GCA_013397135.1). Taxonomy (NCBI): domain Eukaryota; kingdom Metazoa; phylum Chordata; class Aves; order Passeriformes; family Tyrannidae; genus Pachyramphus; species Pachyramphus minor. Next base: position 163,257 of record VYXB01005444.1, on the reverse strand, counting down.
AAAAAGTCTTACAGGTAAATTTGAGTTTAACTCTTGAGGACCACAGCAGCAGATTCCTGGCCTTTCTTCCCCTGCCCACCTCCAGCTACTTGTTTTGCTGTTTTCCTAAGCTGCACACGCAAGTTTGGGATGTAACCTTGCCAAGATGTAACTCGAGTTCCTGGCTGTACCCCTTGGGTTTCACCAACTCCCTCACACCAGCTGATGAGCACTTGTTTGCTCCTCAGGTGATTTTAAGAGGTAACATTTCTGCAAACAGCCACAAGATCCATGGACACACGAGAGCCAGGAGCCTGAGCTGTGTGGAAAAGCTGTGAGGATAGAGGTTGTGAGAGTGTCTTCCAGGAGCAGAGTCCATAGGTATCCAGAGCAGCAACGTCACCCCACACGTGTGTTTCAGCACCAGAACCTCCTGAGTGACATCAGAGGGCACAGTGGCTTCACCACCCCCAAACTGGAGTGCCAGCAAAGCCAGAACCCTAAACACACCCTACAAGGTTAAAGGGTTGGCAGTGCTGCAGCTGATTTCTGAAGTGCTTTTTAAACTTAACTCCCTCATTCGCTCCAAAAAAAGTCACGAGCAAAACAGGGTTTATTGTCCCCCGCAGCCCGGCGGGAAGGACACAGCTCTCAGCAGCTACCAGAGAGCTTCCCCCACTTAACTAAAGGCCGCACTCACATAACGACCCTCCCAAAAAACACCCCAAAAAACCCTGTGTCATCTCCAGGCTTTCCAGGCAAGTGCTATTACAGCTCCAGTCAGAGCCCCAGGAGCGCTCCATTATCGAGTCGCGGCGTTGCAAAACCTACACGGGCAAGAAGTGTTTTGCAAGAGCCATGTGACACACACATGACTCGCAGCTCCGGAGAAGGGTGGACCCCTGGCCGCCGATCCGCCGCGGGCCGGGGCCATCGCCTTTCCCCGGGCGCCGGTGCCCCCCCCTCCCCAGGCACTTGTTGGATCCAAGGCCCTGCTGTGCTTCCCGAGCTCCGGGAAAATCGCCGCGGGCTGCGCCCGGGCACTTGTCCGGGGCGCTGGGGCGGCGATGGGGTTCGCAGCGGGGACACCACTGACCCCTCACGGCCCCTCCGATCCCACCCCCGGGCCGCCACCCTCGTCTCCCCTCCCGCTGCCCGGCCCCGGGCGCGGC
>VYXB01005444.1:134525-161774 GCA_013397135.1 Pachyramphus minor | reverse complement strand
GACGGGGGTGACGTCAGCGGGCAGACGTGGCATCTCGGGCGAGTCAGCGCGCGGGAGGGGCGGGGCCTCGGCGCGCGGGGGGCGGGGCCTCGTGGGGCCGCGCCCGGGAGCCACCCCGGGACAGAGCCCGGGATACGTCCCTGCTTCCATCGCGGGCCCCATCCCTCCATCCCTCCCGGGATACATCCCTTTCTCCATGTGTTCCTCCATCCCTTCCTCCATCACTCCGTCACGCTGGGCCCAGTACCCCCCAGCGCGGCCCGGTGGTTCCCTTTCCTCCTGTGGTTCCCTTTTTACTCCCGGTGGTTCCCTTCCCTCCGCACTAGGCGGTGACCAGGCGATCCCGGGCACCTGCCGGGTCTGACCCCCGCACCCCGATGGGGTTCCCAGTGTCCCACCAAGGCCCTGGGGCCGGGGGGTGGTGGGAGGGACAGGGCAGGGACATCGCACCTCGGAAATGTTCCTTGGGAATGCGGACAGGCCGGCAGGTGGAGGGAGGAAAGGGAGAACCCGCTCTGCTGCTTGTTTTACCACTTATCTCCGTGTCTGGTGGGGGGTAGAACTGGAGACCTTGCACTAAAACTGGGAAGCGCAGGGGTGGCAGCACAGCAGCAGCACCTGGAGCAGCACAGGGGCTTCTCCAGCCTCCGTCAGGCCTCTCTTCTCCACGGGCATTAATAACTCACAATCCTTTTTTACACTGCCACTGCATCTTTTATCAAAGGCTTTTTTGGAGCCTTAGTTAGTTCGCATTTCACAGCGTTCTTTGGGAACAGTAAATATTTCCACGCTCTTTTTGCTGCTGGGTGTGGAGGGACTGTCCCGTGATTGGGATCTCACAGCAAAACAACCTGTTACAGCTGGAAGAATTTGGAATACAGGAGCCTGGTTTTCTGGTCAACCACTTATAGCAAATTCTCACTCAATGTCAAAGCGGCGAGCTGGCACCTTAGTTGATATTAGTTTGATATTCCCAGGTTTATTCCTAGGCCCCAGCCTTTTCCACAGCATCACAGAGAGCACAGCACTGCAGCACTACACATCATTCCAGACTCACACACAGGGCACTGCTAAACCTTACAAGTCTTAACAGCTCCTTGTAATGAGCTCGGGAATTTAAATCCCCACTAAACACATATTATCCGATGTTATTTCATTACAAGGGACATAGTATAATACGCTGACCAAAGTTTATCTTCCAACAGGCTCAAAGGACAGGAGGAACAATCTCAAAGTGGATTGTGAGGTCACTGAAACATCCTGTGCAGGGAAGCTTGTGTAGGACTCAGTTTACAAGCTGGGAAGCTTCAGATGCTGTGTGTTCACAATCCTGACTTCCAGGAATGTGAGTACACCAAGGGACTACCAAAATAACCAGTGTGAATGGGAATCTTTCCCTTGGACAGCAGCTGAATAGAGCTGAAGCCCCAGAGGAACTGAAATTGCAGACTTGTCCCTTTTTCTCCCCACAGTAAGACCAAGAGAAGTCACTCGTGCTCCTCACATCTTTGTGGTTTTAGTTACGTTCAGTTCCTCACAAAAAGTCAATAAATTGTGCTGGCTGTAATTGGCAAGGCTGAGCATTGGTTACCAAGGGTTTGAGTTTCCTTTGCTTTCTCTCCTTGCTTGTTAGATAACGTAATCTACAGATGAATCTACCACATATCTTGCGGTACTTGCTGCTTCTGTGGTAGCCATAGCCAAAGTTTCCACTTCCCTTTTCTCTATTACTTTGTGTACTTGTGAAACAATATCCATTTTGTTTGATGTTTGCCATCAGAAATCCAGTGAATCCTTTGAGACTCTCTCCTCTCTGAACAGCACAACTCTCCAGGCACTCTGTGGAAGGTGACCAGATGTGCAGGAATATCCCAGATGACAAAATTCATTTAGCAGGCAGCACTTAATCCTCTGCTGAGTACAGAAATTGGTTTTGCGGGGACATTTTTAACATTTGTGCTTTTACTTTTCACTTTCCCAGTGAAACAAAAAGCTCCAACCACCCCGATTCCTTATTCTGTTGTGAGGAATAATGCTCACAGGCCACAATACATAAGGCTCTGCCACATATGGCACTGCATAAATGTACCCAGTAGACACAGGGACAAACCAACACCAGCTAACTATGAACCCACAAATTAGATTTACTTCTGAAGTAGGGCACAGGTTAATAAGAGTTTGGGATGCTGTTTCATCTCAGAGAAATGTGTCTGTGTCTCAGACGAGCATATTTAATCTGTGTGACTGCACTGGTAGGGTGGCAGTCGTAGCAACCCCTGGCTAAGGGGTAAGCATGAAAAGCAAGGCCCCCCCCAGCTCTGTGGGGAGATGCAGGGAGGTTTTTCTGCTGCCCATGCTGGGGCTGAGGTCACCTGCTGCTGTGATTGTCACCTGCAGCTGAGTGCATGCACGTGTTTAACTGGATGAGCAGGCTCAGCTAGAGACCCCTATCTCAGCAATGGTTTATAACCTATGTATTGCATTCTGTCCTGTCTCTCCTGCTGCCTTCAGGGGTTATTCACAGTTTCTCTTGCACACCACGAGCTGGTGGATGGTCAGAGAGGCCTTGCTTATCTCTCGCTATCAGGAGCGTAATGCAAGGAGCAACATCAGATGCCAGTTAGGGAAACATTGTTCATGTACCCTCAGGGCTGAATTCTGCCCGTGAAAATAGAGGTTGGTTTTATCCTATTAGCCCCTTCAGCTTGGGCTACAGCGCTCTACCAGAGCAGCCAAGGGAAAGCCATGAGCACATGACATGTAACCACCTTCCCCAGTCCTGTCCACCCTGGGGCAGCATCCTGACCCACTAACTCGTGTTTTTGAGGTTGAACTCTGCTTGGTTCCTGGTTCCACTCAGGTAATCTGCCCTCCCCTGCTCCCATCTCTCTCCTCTCCAGGCCACAAGACGTGTGTGCCAGAGAAGGCTTTGGGAAATGAGGGGACAGGAGGGCAGAGGATGGGAGGGAGAGAGAAAGCAAGCTGCAGTGGCTACAGTCAGGTGTCAGAGGGGAAAGGAAGGAGGAGAAACAGCACAGATGATGGGGGAGGAATGTTATAGCTGCATGAGCTCAGGTTTTGCAGTGCAGTACAGAGCCCCCATGCCTCCTCTGCCAGTGGGGCTGGGGTGGTGTCCCCTGTGTGGATTGCAGTCTGCAGAAAACAGGATTCATTCTACCTTCCTCTTCTGCCCTTATTTTATATGAGATGGTCTATATTTTTTAGCTATATAACCATATCACACAGTCACAGGGTGAAGGAAGGTTTCAGGTCCGCTCTCTACCACTCTACCACGACTTTACCCTGAAAATGTCTTTCTTTCACCTGTGTAACAGTTCTTGAACCAAAGGTAGGAGGAATCAGGCTTCTGACCCAGAACTGCCTCCCCATAAAGCCGTCATGTTAACACAGCAGTGATCAGATACCATTTGCCCCCTGCTGGGTCCTTTTCCCTAGATTATGTATAAAATCAGAAAAAAACAAAAAAAGCTATTTATTTGCCCTCCTGCCTTCTTCTGCCCTTCACTTCCCCTCCCCCTTCTCAGTGTCTGGTCCATGGAGTGGGAAGCTCACAGGCTGAGAGATGCACAGCAGCCTGGCCGAGAAGGTCAGGCACCAGGAAGGCACAACATTGCAATTGGCTGTTTTGATACTGGGAGTGCTGGGGAACAAACACTGATTTTAGCTTATCAATAGCAGTGTGTTTCTCTCGTCTTGCTCACAGCCCTCCCATGTTTATAATCTCTCTGCAGCACTTGTCAGCTGCCAGTGTTTTTTAGACAATATAACCAGTCCATTTTGGATGTGTTGGCAGCACATCTAAAGTGGCGTCTGCAAATTCTTCCTATTAATTCTTGATTTAGGAAGTAAAGGGCGGCGGAGAAGTAAGTTGCTGATGGATCTGTGGTACTGTTGGGAGGAGAAGAACAAGTGAACCCATACTCAGGTGTAGTCTGATGTCAGAGAAATAGTAATGGAGAGGCAAATGGTATTCTGGAATCATTTAAAAGTGCTGGTCCACTACCACTCACTGCTTCTTACAGAAGTGCAGCAAAATTTATTGGTCTGTGAATCACCAGGAAACAGCTGATGTCCAGCTCTACCTCTTGGTTTTGCTGGACATCTGGCCAGTGCTGTCACATCCTACAGTGAGGGGAATGGAGCCAGAGGTTTCACATTGGTTCCAGTCACGGGTAGAAGACAAAAGGTACAGGCAGGGTGAGGTATCAAGAGCACTCAGGGGATGTGAAGCAATAGCAGGATGCTCAAGAGCATATGTCTGACTCTGACTCTGGTGAGCTAAATCTCTTTTGGGAAACTCCTAGAAGGAGATCTAGCACCTTGTTCTGCCTCCTTTCTTCAGGCCCAGTTTGCTTCAGTACCGCTGTGAGCAAGGGGAAGTTTTTGTTGGCAACTGTCACCTAAATTTGAAGTAGAAAATTATGTTGAGCAAGACCTGAAACGCTATAATAAGCTGGTTACCTATTAACTTTGGTATCTTTCCCTTTTTTACTTTACATTGTTGCCATGGTTCAGATCATGATTTCGCTATATTTTGCAAAACTGACAATACCACATTTTGTATTGTATGAGTAGCCATGGAGAAAGCAGAGGGATTTGGGGGTTGTGGCTTCTGGGACACAAGCCTCATGGAAGCAGGGTAACACTGCCAGCTTAGGACAGCAACTGAATGCATCTGCTGAAGTCATGGGGAAAAAAGAAGGTTGGAAGAGACTCCAGGAGATGATCTACTCAGTTCCTCTGCCTCAGCTGCATCTATTTGCATCTCAATAATGGTGTTCTTGAAAACGTCCAGATATGACAATTCCACCGTTCCCACAGGCCATTTATGACAGCACCCACAAGAAAGGTAAAAAAAGCTCACTGCTAAAATGATTCCAGGAATAAATTAAGCAGCTTAGGCTTTTACTTAAGTTTTCTGGTGCATTCAGTACACTTGACTTCATGTGTTACCTTCTGGGCATCTTTTCAGTCATAATCTTCAGTGCCACAAGAGATGGAGGGGACAGAGCCTGAGCTCATACGCTGAGCTCCTGTGTCTCTGTGCCAGCTGAGGATCTGACCTGTTTGTTTTTATAATGGCTCAAACTCTGGACCCCAACTGTGCAACAGGGGGTTGGACTTTGAGGTTGCCGATGTCCTGCTTGCAGCACTCATTTCCTTCCAGCAAATGAACCCTTCCTTACTGCAGCAGAGCTTGGTGGAATGCCCCCTGGACACTGGGGCAGAGTCCTGCTGGAAAGCACACCTGAAAAGGGCTCAGAAACACCAGCTTTGCTCAAGAGGGGATCAGAGTACTCCCTGCAGGTCCTGCCCGGGGCTATCTCCTACCTCTGACTCATGCATTTTGCAATGGGGGAGATAGCTGGGCAGTGCTCCATGGAATTTGGCCACTCTGCTCTTTGCCTAGGTATCTGCTTGCTTAAGAGTTCGATTCATCATACCAATTATCTTATAAATGCTCTGGCACCCATTCACCCAGCTGGGCTGGTATCTCCCTGCTTGGCACTGGATGTTATTTAACACCGACATTGATTGAATACTGAAGGTTGCTTTGTTGGGTTTTGTAGGTGGCTTTGATGCCAGAGTTCTGGAAGGGAGTTTCACCCTGGTAAGCTGAAAAGCTTGTATCTTATGCATGTGTATGGCATCCAGAAGAGGCAAAAGGATACATTTCTAATGAAAACCAGCAAATCAAATCAGTGGCTGTACTTTCTTTTAGCTTTCCTTCTATCGTCACACCCTTTTTCTTCCACACCAGCTTTTGTGCCACCAGCCTCTCTAATGACCTCTTCCATCTTCAAAAGCTTTCTTCTCATTTTTCCTTTGTTCATGACTCTCCTCTGTTTGCTCATCCTGTTTACACACCTGCCTGGCACAGCATCTTTCATATTTCGTGTATTGCACACTTACAGGGGCCTGCAACATGTGATTCAACAACAGAATGCCCCTCTTGTTTCACGGCCTGACATCGACAATAACATTTTACACTTGTCATGATCTCAATTTTGAACCTCTTTCTCAACTGTTCTTTGTGCTTTTTTGTCTTTCTTGGCCCTTGGCATTTTGTTCTCAGCCTGTTCATTCCTTGGAAGCTCCATCTAACTTGGTTTGGGGCATTCATTAGCAGGCTTGTTAAACTGCATGTACAATTTCATGTCAGGAGAGAGAGTTTCAGACCCCTATAATGACATTTGGGTCTGCAATTGCATATTAAACCGTCTTCTGGGATTATCTGTTTCCATGGTGGCTACAAATGCAGAGAGAAAGGAGGAGTCACCTCCCACACTACCCAGGAACAAACGCATATCTTCGGGGGGGAAGGACAAGCAACTTTTGCCAAGCTCCACAGGCACTTTCCTCTCCCCACAGGATTAATCTGGAGTCCTGCCAAGGCAATGGTTAGACACTGTTTGAGAAATAACTGTTACAGCTTAAGGATGTAGCACTAACCAGACCCTCAAAACACAGCACATGCTGTTCAGGCCTTCGGCCTCCACAGAACTCTTTCTGACAACTCTCAAAAGTCTTTCTTACAACTCTGCACTTTTCTTGTCCATACTTTCTTCTCAGTTTCCTGCTGTATTTCATGCCTAAAAATGCCAACAGAGAGGAAAAAAAAAAACACCAAAAAAGCAGGCAACAGGGCCATTTAGTCTACCCAAAGCTCTAAGTGAAACCTCTATTGGATGTTGTATCTGTCTGTAAACAGGTGCATTTCAACTGAAGAGTTTTACTTTGTTAAATGTTATGGGATTTGGGGAGATATGAAAATAAGCTTACATAATTGGTTTATCCTATCAGTAATGTTGATAACTGCATACCTTCCTTGGCTGGCAGACTAAACTTTGAGTAGTCATACATTAAATTAAACTAACAATCAGCAGAAAACCAGATGGGATTCATCTTCTGTTATTGTTATTCAGCATGAATCCTTAAATGTAACAAAAGCTCAAGGTAAAAAGCTGAGGCTGTGGTTCAATTAAGACAGTCAAATGCCTTCATCTTCACCCTAACACAGGCCAGACAGAACTGCCCAGGATTAGGCACCATCCCTATTATTTCAAACAGAAGCTCATCATTTGTATCAGATGAGGTTGCACCACGACAGTCCTGTGAGGAGCATGGTACAGATCAGTTTGACAAGTCTTTGAAAAAGCAAAGAACTGTCTTTGATTGGTGAAATACTGTGATTTTTGATAGCAGGTTTTGAAAAAAAAAAATTAATAAAGGCTTCATTCTGCTTAAAACAATAATCAGTGAATTCAAGTGAAAAAACTCTTCATAGTGGTAAAGCCAACATGAGAGGCAAGCATTCAGTGGGTTCTTTAGTCCACAAATGGTAAGGAACCCAGACCTTGCTTTACTGGAACAGGTACACCTCAGGCTTCAGCAAACAGGCAACACGACCTATTTTACACAACTTACCACCTGCAAATTTTGAAGACCCATCTGTGAGTGAAAATGAGTCCTGACATGAAACTTTGTCTGGATTGTATGAAGCCAAAATTAGGAAATTACACTCAGGATTCAGCTAAGTGTGGAAAATTTTCCATGCAATTCAAAGTTTTAATGAGCTGAGTGACCTTGTTTTCCTTCCCATGGTTTCTTGTTCTTTTCCTTCTCTGTCTCCCTCTCCTTCTTTCTCCTTTCTTTTTGCCTTTTTAATTTATTTTTTTAAGATTGCACTGTGTCCGTCTGCGCTGACTTGGTACAACTATCCATACTATTTAGACACACACAACCCAAATAAAGCAAGAAACCCTTAAATTCCATAGAGCTGTTTCATTTTCAAGCCAAGAGGCAGCAACATTTAATTACCAGCAGGCTAATCCTGCAATCATCACTCCCTGGAACCACTCAACACAAGGGAAGGGTGTTAAATTGATTCTAAGTGGCACTGTGTAGTGACTGACAAACGTAAAAACCAAACAAACAAGAAAGCAAAGGTGTTCAGACACAGGACACGTTCTGAAATGTGGTAGAAAAGCATGAATTAAGAATAAAATATCCACAGTGGCAGGTAATTTAGGTCTAGATTGATTTCCAGGTACACCAAAATGTTTCTCCCAGATCTCAAAGACTGTTTACCACCTATTAGTCTCCTATGGATTTCCTTGTAAGAGGTATCCTTCCATGTCTGGGAGGGTTGTTGCACTAATTCATCAATATGATCCTTTTTATGTGGCCAACCACAGTGTGATGTGGCACTGCTGAAGCAGCAGCTCAAGTTTCTTTCTAAAAGCAAGAGAAAGGAGAGAACAAATATATATTTTCAGGAGCTATAAAATCACCACTAAAAAAATTAAAAAACCTATTTACATTACAACGGCTGTTGTGAGAAATAATTACAAATAATATTATTTGAGATAAGGTACTCAAATTATTTGCTTCTTATATGTTAAGAAAACTATTCAAGGATCTAATAATCCACAGTTAAATGCAATTCATAGTTAAATGCAATCACTCCCTACATGCTGCATGCATTGCCTGTGTTCATTAACTAACGAGATTCCTTTTGTACCATAAAAAAAAAAGGTTGACATTTTGAATATATGAGATTAACTATTCAAATTTGGCTGTTATCTAACATAATATGCATTCCATAGATTGGAGTTTTGTATTTAAGTACAAAATCTGCTAAAATACAAGGTTCAAAAGACACAGTAACATCGTACCTAAAGCAAGAGCATCAAAAAGTTGAGTGGGGCACAAAGCCACAGAGGCTTATTATGTATGATGGGGTTTGAAAAAAAAAATAATCAGGACAACTACATTTGCTTTCCTACTTGATGATAGGAAAAAGATATCCCCATGGAAGAGATACAGCACACAAGGGAACAAGGGTGGCAGCTTCCTCAGTGATGATTTTTCACTGCTTTTTTTGTTCCACTTCTGTAGTTCAGAAAGAACAATGGGCTACTGTTCTTTCCATCACCACATAATTAACAATATCAGAGATCCCAGCCCTCCTCATAATTCAAACCAGTCTGCCTCATCTTTCCTAGAGTCTGTCCAATTTAACACTTGGTGAATTGAATGACCACCCCACTCTGAGCATTTTGTTTTGAAATGCCCCCAGTCCTACAGAACTACGACGTCAGACGCTCTTCCCCAAATCCCACTTTAAGTAGTCGTTCAAAATTGCGCAAAATAACCATCCTCCCTATTTTAGTGGTTACATTTTATGCTCCATGTCACGAACCTCAAAGATTGCTGAGGAGGACGCAGCCTATCTAAAACTAAGAGGACAGGGGGAAACTGTGCAGTGACAACATGTACTGTTGCAATGCACGTTGCGGACACGGGAGCGGAGAAAACTAACGGCCTCTGGAACCACTTTCTGTCCAGGGATACGACAAAACCTGCCATGGATCTTCCTTATAAAAGCTGAAGCAATGCATCTTCATTTTCTTTCGGTGGGCAGCCACTGCACATGACAAAAAGAGCTACATGAAATGGACTGTGGGTACAGCACTGGGCCCAGCTATAGCTTTGTCAGTCCTGAAAAAGCCATTAAACTGAGTTGGAAATGGCTCATTATTCTTCTCCATAACACTGCTCCAAAGCAAGTGGCTGCAGAGAACCAAGGCACTGGCCTACAATGGGAAGACAGGAGACACTATTCCAAGAAAGTTAGAAACTGTACCTTTATGTTTATGGCTATTTTACCAAGTTCAAACACGTTTCCCCTGCTCACTGGGCTATATCCCAAAGCATAGTCTGGCATCCAGTGAGAGACAGGCCCTGAAAGAAATAAAACAGGGCACATGCAGTCTAATAGATAATACCTATTAAATGTTTCAGGCAAGGTTTATCTTAATACCCACAACTTGCTTAATAACTGAGAGTGATAACGGGGCATGACAGCATAAAAATGCTGCACTTTGCTCTTCATTGTATCTAAACATGTATGAGAGTCACCCAGGACTTTGGACTTCTTCCCACAGCACAGCCAAAAGCTCATTTTTATTAATTTTATTAATTTTATTAATTTTAAACACAAAAAAGTGTTTAAGGCAGAGCTGACCTGTAGGAAATGACCCTCTGTTTTTATAACTAGAATCCTGTTGGCCTTTCCATCCCAATGGATGACTCCCCCCCACATATACAGCCCATCTGGCAACAACGTTCTTAACAATCTATTTACATTTTTAGTTAGTTTATTGTAATAGTCAATAGTTGATTATTAATAGTATTTAATTACTGTAGTTAACTTTTTTTTTAAAAAAAAGCTATTGATATAAAAATGGAGACAGAACCAGTATCACCAGTATCAGTTAAGTTTGATGTTCACTAAAAGAAATAATAATGGCTGACACAATCTGCTCGTCCCTCCCATCACCACCACAACCAGCTCAGATAACGATGTTCCCTTTCATTAGAGCAGCACTTGTGTGGGCACCATAATGCTCACAGAATTGTTAATTTAGCAGCAGTTTGCCTTCCAAAGCAAGCAAAAGTCGTGTATTAAAAACTAGGGACCGTAGCGCCTTGGTTTCACTTTTGTTTCATAGTTGCAACACTGTGACTGTGAAGCTTCAAGATGAAAAGGCTCCATCTTGCTGCTATAAAGGAGTCTCTGTAGACAGGCTTTACAAAATAGGTCTCCCTGGAATATATCCTGATTAGGAAGGGAAGAAAAATGAGATAGAGAACGGCTACTCATTTAACCTGATCAGCACAAATACACCACTGGAGAGGAACCTACTCATTTTAACCAGCAAGTTAAATACCAGTGATTTTAAAAGTATGGCTGTTTAGCTCTGGGGGGAAAAAAAAAAATCTTTAAGTTACATAATAGCAAAAAGTGACCAAACAAAAAGGAGAGGTTTGAAGTTGGACTTCTGAACATGTATAAATGAGATGTACGAAATGAAATAAGGACAAGTAGGGAACGTCCAAATTTTGTGGGTGTTCAGGATGCTTTGGGGGACTTGGAGTTTCCTTGTGGGCTGCAGTCACATGCCACCCCTTCAGCACTACAGGAGGAGGTCACATGCTGAACAGACTTGACCCTGACTAGGTCAAGTTTGAGATAAATGCTCTTCTGCATGTGAAGACCCACTCCTGTATCAGTCTACATCAGCAGCTGGGGGAGAAAGGAGGGAAAAGGGAACTTTCAGTGGTTTGATTTGATCTAATGCATGTAAAAAATAAATTAAAAAAAAGCCCTTTTGTTTTTTAAAGAACGCTGTTCTACAACTAGATAGCGATGGATTGTAAACGACTGGATGTAAAGAGAAAATTTTTATATATGTATATTGTATTGGCAATTTTTCTTGCATGAAACAAACAAACAAGAATACTTTTCCTGATTTTAATATGGAATATTATCATATTCTGGCAGAATGAAGTACATCATCTGAGAAACTGTCTCACAATGTGTGATGTCTGGTGTCTCAGCCAATATTAGCTTTATGGACGGAGTAGTAATAATATGTTAATAACTGCTGATTGCTATTTGTGTACCAGACTGTTCCAATACCATGGTGATGAACATGCTGTTGGTGTCTGGAACAGATGGACAGAACACAAGAGATCACTGCCTTGATTCTAAGACAAATGGGATTACCTGTTGCATTAATAATGCCACATAAAAGCACAGACAAAAACATGATTTTATTTCCATCTCCAGTAACAGCAGGAAGAAAAAGGCACACATTGGGTGTACTAACAATTTACCCTAACTTTCAGAGACAGCAATCCTTTGAATCACCTGTAAAGCCAATGCAGCTGCTTTATGCTGTTAAGAGTGGAAACAAAACTCCCCACCTCACTGTAACTCCTTTGCAGGTCTTTCCAAAGGTGACACTTCAGGCTGGAGAAGAGGCAATTGCCCACCACCACTGATTCCCTGTCTGCTGATTTAAACACCCCTTACAAAGAAGTTATTGCAACAGCTTTCTGTGCTTTCTTGAGAAGTGAAAGCACAATGAGTGCCACTTCACATCAACTTTTTAATATGACAAAGAAATAGGGAGAAAAGTACACTTCAATTCCACGTTGTTTCTTAAGCCCTACTTCAGGCAGACACTTTATTCTGCCCTCTCTCTTTCTTTCACAGAAATGAGGATGAAAGACCAACAGACAGAGGAAGATAGAAATATTTTCACTGTAGGCTTTGCAGTTCTTTTTAGAATTAAGCCTGTGATACCAGGAAAAAAATGGTCTCGGGGCAATCTCATAGGCAGTACAACAGATGATGCTGTACAGTATTGACAAACTGGTTTTGAGTGACTGAAAAACCAGTTAAGTGGGGAAGAGAGCTCTGACAGGGCTCTGGGCCCATAACAATAACAAATTCTTTCCTATCTCACCAAAAGGGGAAACTGGAATCTACTGCTTTCATATAAGAGCTGCCAACTTCCCACTGATACCAGAAGCCAGTCGTGTTTGAAAAGGAAATGACCTACTGCTGCATGGCAGAGCTGGCAGGTGCAGACAGCACGCGAACAAATTTCCCAATCACTGATCTGCCAAGGGCACAAAACAGAAAGTACAAATGGTTTTAAGGACAATCATTAAGTTTCTGCCAGGTCATCCATAGATTCTGACAGCACTCTATTCAACTTGGCATCCAAAAATAAGGCCACCAACATAGGTATCACTGCAGTGATATATTCCCTTCTCACAAGACGCACAAACAACACTCTATAATAATTAGCGTGTCAACGCACACTCGCAGGCAGTGAAGCACCACAATCATCCAAACAAAAGCAGTGGCAACGCATCGTCTTTACACTTAATCATCTGTTAATGCAGCCAGGAGCGTTCAGAAGTTCCTGCTTGTCCTGCAGCGCTGCCTGGCCCGCAGACAGCTCCCTGTGTCACGCTGCAGCAGAGCTGGGTGACAGAGGCTGCCGAGCGCCGCTGCCAACGCGACATCAGCGAGCAAGAACCGGCTCACCGAGGGGCCGTGCCTCGGGATGGAAGGAGGAACAATCATGCAAAGTGCTGGAAGTCTGAGGAGACGAGATTTAGCAGCCTCTGCTGAACGTGTGGAGCAAGGTCAGCGCTGGACACGGCTGCTCACCAGGGTGTGCTGGCCGTGAGGCAGCAAAACCTCAGAACTGAAACGGGAAAACTTGCTGTGCTTTTGCTCTTCATTCCCTGTTTACCTGCAAGCAACGCCCATCTGTCCAAGGAATCTTGTCACTCCGCTACAAACGTAAAGAGATTTTGAGTAGGCCTCTGTTCACATCTGAAACACAAAGCTTGAGAAAATAACAGGAAATAGCAGAGCAAAGGCGGTTTCCAAGAAGCACAGAGCCAAATCAGCACTTTGGTCTCAGTGGGTAAATTAAAAAACCTTCTCTGCTGCTCTGTGGAGCAGGGTGGAATACAGCAGAATGACTTACATTGCTGCAGAACTTTGCATTTGCAAATATTGACTGCGTTTTCATGTGTTTCCAGTCACAAAAACAGGCTGGAGAAGATTGTTAGAACGGTATTAATTTTGAAATATTAATTTGAATGGTATCAGCAATGATAGCTGCACATACAAGGCAGCATCCTGTCCTCCTTCTGAGGGATGAGTTCTTCCCTCCCTCCTGAAATGGGTACCAAAGATCGAGGGAATGAATTTTCTTCTGAATTGCCTGTTTCTCCTTATTGACTACTGACCATTTGCTGAGAGAAGCTGACTGGAATTTTAGGGTTTTAGGTGATTCATTTTACTTGGTCAATTACTTCTCTTCAATAAGAAAGTGAAGCGGTGTAATGAGAAAAACAAAACTGTGTACAATACCATGGTGGCACTCGTTTTCATTAGGGAAAACCCCAGACTTTCCATGCTTTGGCACTGCATTTTTAGCCTGGGTTCTATAAGTTAAACTACATGCTTTTTGTTAACTTTACTATCCCCATATCTAGCAGAGGTATTGATAAATGACTATCAGAAAAATTGGTCTGGAATGAAGAGGCCATAATTCAGGGCATAAGGCCAGTGAGTAAAAATCACTATATACTGGGCTTTGCCATCTTCAAGGGGGAAAAAATGTAGGCAGGAGGAAAGGAAAAGGAAACGAAATGAAAGACTGTCCTGATCATGAGCTGCACCTTTCAGATTTCTTAGATATTTGCCAATGAAATTGGTGAAATATTCTTTAGCAACAGTTATTTTTAAGCTGATAACATTAAAAATGCTGCCCAAGGAACACCGAAAGTGGTGCTGGGAAATGTGACCCAAGATGCTGTGACTTACACTGAGTGTGTTAAGAGGAAGATCATGGCTGCTATGGGTATGATCTGTGCTCTGGGGCACCAGGGTCACACTCCACACAGCCTTTGCGGTTAAATCTTGTTTTCCATGATACAGACACTTCCAGCACATAGTGTCAGAGGAAGACAATTCAGGCTAGAATGAACATGTAGTGATACTTCTCATAAGCAGTCTCCCAGTCTCCCAGCTTCCTTAAACATTTGCCCCTTCTGCAGCCAGGAACACATGCCCATGTCTGCCACCAAGGTCGCACAGACAGACCTCTTCCCTTCCCAGAACCAAGAGAACCATTTGATCTGCCTACTGGGCTAAGTACAAAGATCACCCCAAACTACTCATTTAGGTTCATGTAGTAGTTAGTCCATAAATTGTTGATACTAACAGAAAGAAGGCACTTAACCTTCATGATATCTAAAGGGAGCCCTATATTGGAAGACAGCCCTTGTTTTCCATACATACCCAGAACTCATAGATGACACACAAGGCTCAGTTCTAACCTGCTGGCAAACGCAATGTTCAGTGCAGGAAAATAGTCTGAGTAGCCTGAATCCCCACCACTACTGCTTTTCCTGGCCCTGCAGCTGATTCAGATGTTGGCTAAGCTTATGCAAGCACAGATCTGGAAAGTCAGGACACCTGTGCTAGTTTACACCACCACCAGCACTGCTCAGGCAGGAGTCATTCAAATACCCAGGTCACACCACCTGGGTCAGAGTGTTGTGAAAGTCATTTGGCAGGTTTGGCACCACCCTGAATTCCTTATAGAGGGGAATCCTAACCTCACTAACTTGGGATTGTTCAGTATTGTAAACTGCACGTGTTGAAAGAAAGGCTCGTGCCCTGCAAGCTGATTGTCTGTTAAAATTGAAAAAATAAGGATTGGAAGGCAGGAATTAAATAAGGAAGTCTGTTATCTCATAGAGTAATGTAAGAAATAGAATAAAAGTAGAGAATAGGAATTAACTTCCTCAGATTTAAAAAAAACCTTGTCCCTGGACAAGAGCTGTGCTGTTAGACAACACTTCCTAGGATCCAGTCTACATATAGTCCTTGTAGAAGCTTTATTACTTTCTAGAAGCACAAGTTACAGTTTGTTTAACTGAAATATTATTCTGTTACAAGCCCTACTGAATGACACATTCTTTCACTGAGGCAAAGAAGTCCTTTTATCACACCTATCTATACAGATTCTTCCACCCCAGTTATCTCAACAGTTATTTTGTATTTGGTGGGAAAATGTTTGCACTTGGATAGGCACCTAGATAAAGCACTTTGTTTTGTGCAGTCAGGATGTATATTTTTTTTTACATGCAATGACATAATTTACATGAAACCAACCTTTCTTTCTTACTGACACAAGGTATACACTGTCTCTCTGCAGAATACATTTTTAGCTGTTGCTAGTAAACATGAGGTAGTTTATTTAAACCAATGCCTGGAGCTAAATGAAGTTTTCACAGACAGAGGGGACAAGTGCAAAGCTGTTTATTCCAAACAGTACTTCTGATAGTTTCCTCTTTCATTTTCCATTTAAATATTTTTTTTTCCCTAGGCCACTACCAGATATTTCAGCTACAGGTTCTCAAATAGTCAAAGGATGATTATTTTTCAAGTCAGCCAAAGCATTAGCAAAACAATGGAGTTCTGACCTACTGAGGTGTTTAAATATGATGAAGATGTTGATATCAACTACAGAAAATTGCCCTGGTTCACAAAATGTACCTATTAAACTTGACCTACATGCTCAGGTAGGTTGCTTTGTGCATCTGTTACTGGATTTTGTTTTCTCATTCATCCCCACTGCAGCTCCCACCTAGATAAATACACATAATTTTGGAATGACTAAGCAAAAGTAATCAGATCAGCAACACTGGTGTAAGAAACAGTTAAAAAAAAGTCACATACAGATTTAGACCAAGACTTGAAATTCTAACTATGCACGTTTTCACCTAATAAATAACCAAGTTTCAAATAAATGCCAACAAACCCACCAGAGGAGTACAATGTTGTAAATCTATACCTCAGCTCCCTGCGAAACAGGTTTGCAACATAAAAGCAGGTTTTAGTGCTGCTCCCATTTACCCTTTCTGTGCCCCAGTCTGAGGTGGATTTTGCCAGTGCTGGAAATCACCATATCTGAAGGAAGTGTCTTCTCCAGCTGTTCTGGTTTCCTAAGGAAAAAAGGCCTCTGTCATCATATTTAGTGTACGAGTGCCTATTCTGCTGTCTTCACTTCCTCTTCCAGTAACTTTTGAATCCCGTGTCTGATTTTCAACTGAATTTGGAAGTGAATCACAGGTTTCAAGACAACAAATTGTCCCAAATTTAGTGGAAGCAGTCAGCCAGCTGGGAAGAAGAGGAGATCCAGATTGTGCCTCCAGCCATGAGAAAGGATATAGCAAAAGCCCCATTCTTACCAGGCATCTGACAATCCACATAGGACAAAGACCATACAGGCCAGGGGAAAATACCTGCATGAGGCACAAATCCTTTGGAAACCAGGCTTCACTGATTCCATTGCTCATGGACTTCTTGCTCATTTCTCTTAGGCTTTCCTACCACACACAGGGCTAGGGTTCCCTAAATATCTTCTCATGCCATTCACAGTCCAAGCTGTATTTCCAGTACATTTTATTCCTAAAAACTCCAGTGTGTACTTGACGAGGGCTTTTTTCCACACTCAGAATAGATCTCTGTAGTGCCCCAAACCACGGCGCAGTTCTTCAAATACCGTTTCCATCTCTCTACAATTTTTTTCAGCATAAGAAACCATTTTCTCTTGTGGTCTTATCTAAAATGGGAGTCTGCTCACTGGCATTAGTTTGTAAAAGCACATGAGTCCAGTTTTCTTCTTTCTGTTTGTTGAGCTTAGATAGTCAAGTCCCCAGCTGGTATTCATTTACCTTTTGTGCAGGCAGAAGTCTTGCCCATGATGCCACATGCTTGTGAATTGTCAGAGGGCCTTCGGGCTATGTGGAGGTGATTTCTTCTATGTTTAGCAGAGCCAGTGGACAGGATTAACTACTGCAGTAGTTCCTCACCACTCTTCAGGTGTGCTAAGAGAAGAGTTTATGGGAGTACTGCTAGCTCAGGTGAGGCAAAGTCAGCTGCCATATCTCAGATCAGGATTTTAAACTGCTTAAAATATATATAAATATATATCGTTAATTGTGGTTGATATGAATTAGGGAGCACTTATAAAAACTTCTTGGTGACAGGTCAGTTTGTAGCAGCGAGAAGGACCCACGTGGCCGTGGAAGGATGTGCTGGTTTAAAGGTAAACCAGCAAGAGGAATAAACCCAACTCAAAGGAGATTAAAGTCAGAATGACAACTTGAATGACACTAATACAATAAATACAATTTTACAAGTGAACAATTGATTTTAACGCACAAAACCCGGCACCCTGGGGCACGAACAGAATGGTGTTTGTCAGCCCCCCCTGTGCTGAACTCCACGTGGGCCCCTCTGAGTCCAAAAGGCAAAAAGAGAGGAGAAAAACCTGCTGATGTCAGCGATGGTTGCAGTCTGGCTGGAAGTGGTGGCTGCAGTGAGTGAATGGATGTGCTGGGTGTGAGGACAGGAATATCCTCCTATCCCCCAGGCCTCTTCACACCCAGCTCACAGCCTGAGGGGTCAGGTGTGCTCTGGGCAGCTGCTGCAGATGGTCTGCAGCTCCTGGGAAATGGCACAGAGGTTGTAGAATACACAGTTTGGGTTACACCCACACAGTGATGAACTGGTCCCAGCTGTTCTAACTAGGACAAAGGACCATCTCCTTCCTCTGCACATCTGGATCTGGAACAAAACATCTGTCCATGCCCTAAACTAGACCAGGCTGCAGCTACTGGTGTCCTAAGAAAACCAACAATGGGAAACAGAGTCTTTAAGACTCCAAAAACCTATGCTTAAAAACCAGAAAACCATATTTTTCCAGCAACACAGACATCACAAGGCCCAAGTTTATTGTACTTTGTAGAGCAAAATACTTTTTGGCACGTTCTCCAATCCCATAACTGCTGAGAAGGAGTGGAAATTGAACTAATGCACAGGACAACTGTTGAAACTCAGCCTTCAATCTAAAAGTTCCAAACATTACTGATCATCTGTATGAAGCAAGTTCTACACGTTCTTTCACAGTTTCAGTGGCCTTACTTGAAAAACACACACATGCAAAAAGTGAGCTGCTCATCTTGACTCCGAATAAATTTAAATTTTTTTGATATTTTGATATTTGAAACTTAGCATGTATCTTCTAAATTAGCAAATCCCTTGATAGTAGAACGTGGTAGTAGGTTTTCTTTCCTCCCCCCAGCCATCCATTTTCATAAAATTGCTAGGAAGCTGGAAGACTGGAGTCCTCTCTCTCTTCCACATGAAGTGGAATGGCCAGTGGGGTTTCATGTTATTAGTGCTGAATGTTGGAATAGGCTGAGTATGATCACACAAGCGTTGTTTCTTTAGGGGATTGGGCTCAACAAATCATCCCCCCAGACACTTTTTGCATTAAAAAGACATCTGTGAACTCCCTGATCTCCACAGAACAAAGGAAGTGAAGAGACAGAGCAAGTAGGCAATAATGTTAACTGAGGAATAAATTTCTCTTCGGTAGTCAGAAGAGAAGGATGAAGAAATTTAATCACCACACCCTGCTGGTTATTAAAGGACTGTGTGGAAGCCGTGGCTGGGCGACTGCTTATGCAAACTTAGGGAAATGTTTGCTTAATAACAAGATTAAACAGAAGGTTCCCTGACAATGTCTGCTGTGTCTGACAGGATGGGACTGTTACAGAAAACCTGATCTCACATTCAGATCCATCCAGGTAGACTGGTGTGTGTGTGTGGAGCAGAGACAGTTGTGCATGCACAGGTTAACTGGAGCATTCAAACCACAGGGGGAGAAAAAGAAAAAAAAGGAAGAAAATTCTATTTTTTTGCCTACAGACTGTGACAAAAAAAACAAGCTCAGAAAATTAGTTCTGTTACGGACTGAGACTTTGCATGCATGTATCCTTTCCAGGCAGAGCAAAGTTGCAACTTGTTCTATTTGAAGGATTTGTTGCTTAGCAAACTTTTAAAGGAAGACTTTTCACGTGCATCTGAATGAAAAAAAAAAAGTAAATTGAGATTTGGCCCAAAATCCATATTTTTAAAATGTGGAGCTATAGGGAAAACCAATCAATAGATACACAAAATTTGCAATAACATTTACAAGTAAAATTCCTACTATGAATACCCAGTGGAAGTGAACAACGCCGCAGAACCCTCTTGGTTACATTTTTTACCACTGAATGGTTCACATTCTTCAAAAAGATTAGAAGTGGGAGGTTGCATGGAGCTACTCTGATTCATTTAATCTTTTTTTGTCTTCTTCCAACTAAGCATTTTCACAGGGGAAAAACAATGATGTCATCAAGTTCCCCTCTCTGCTGAGACCGTGTAGTTGCAAAGTTTTGTGCTGATTTGGTTGATTAGAAAATTGCAATCAGTGATATTATTAATAAAAGCAGGTTGTCTTGCCATTACTTTGTGGCAGTTCATGAGGGAGATGGAAGTACCTCATGACTTGGTTGTAGACCACAGTCAGGGGACGAAGGATCACCCAACATTCCAGGATACCGAAAAGCAGACCGGAACTAGGCACACCTTTATTTGAATAAAACAATTCCATATTTCATTAGGAGTTATTCTTGTTTGCAACATGACTTTCCTAGTTAGAAGAAACAAACCCAGATGAGAATGAGACAGATTAAATTCCGGCTCTGCAATTTGCTGCAGTCTGTCCTTCTAAAAATATTGATCCAAATATTAAAAAAAACCCCAAAAACCTAAGAAAACTCACACAATTCCACGTTAAAATTATTCAATAACTTAACTACATGTTTAATTGTCAAGCACAAAGGACAAATCTAGTTGTTGCCATCTTCAATATCGAAGCTGCTTGTTGTTGTGATGTTTAAGAAAAAGAGCTGAGATCCTGAGTTATTTGTGCCCAGCTCTGACTCCATCTGGAGCTGAGTTTAACTAAGCAGAGACAGCAGTGAGTTGCTACTCAAGGCTGCCACCTCCTGTCTTAAATCCCCACTCACTCACGGGCTGATTAGTAACCCGATCACGGTGTTTCTCCCAACACTGGCTTTGCTTGTAAAGCTAATTCCACATAGAAACGACGTTTCCTCGAAAATGAGCAGGAAAAAATATTTACACAAGTTACGGAAAGTAGAGCAACGATGCAATAGGTTGTATCCATCTTAAGAGCAGCTATTGATTTCTGTGGATATCCAAAGCTATCAGACCTAATGAAAATAATAATAATAAGATTATTTCCTTCTCAAGCAGCACTGTGCTGTGTCTCACTGTGTCTCAGCAGACAGGCCTATCCATCTTGTTATGCACATTAATCAGTTGCCAGATAAAAATATATTACTGGCATCTGAAATGTGCTACTGCATTTATAAACTGTTGATTAAAGGGAGAAAGATTAAAGGGAGAAAGGGTGCATTTTTTTCCCCCCAACGATTAATATTAACTAAAAGTACAAGTGGCACCAAAACTGCCATCATTGAGAAATTAGAGCCAGTCTTATGCTTTGCAAACTTCAGATGTCTGACAGTTCTTCGCTTTTAATAAATTAGGCAACAACTTCACAGTCTTTTATTCACATCTGAGACTTTCTCTTCATCAGCCTGCTTAATGGAATCCAAGTAAATGCACATTCCTCTATTACTATCTAGTCTGAGATATCAATATCTCCCTTGTCAGGAAGCATAAAAATTCTCACACAAAAGTTTTGACTACATCCAATGTTCACCTGCAACTTACAAAAAAAACACCAAAACAAACAAACTCCAACCCATCTGTATTTCCTTTACTTCTTGTTTGTCTTATTCAATTTGAAATTCAGGGCAAATAATCTCTGCAAAATTGCTAATTGAAAGTTTGTGATATTTTTCAGTGTATCAAGAGAAGAGAGGTTTTCCTTATTTTAAGGAATCCACCTGTTTATTTCCCCATTTTCATTCTCAATGTAGGTAAGTTTTTGGACTTTGTTAAAAACAGAAGGCTTTAAAAATACTGAGTCTTTTGAAAAAAAAAAGTGGAAGGTGCAATTCAGACTCCCAGCAATATCAGATATTGATAATTTGCATGCCTTCTGGAAAAGCCACTTAATGAAAGACATTGCACTTGATTCAGAATCATCCCTTATTTAATCAAACCCCCCTGGTTCTTCAAAATATTTTACAGAGCTCTCCAAGCACTGCAGGAGCCTGAGCAGGAGAGCTCAGGCAGGGGAGCATCAAAAACCCTGCAGAACAGCAGCACAGTGGCTTTCCTGCATCCCACACACCAGCAAATCAACGAGCAGATGTTTTCATCTCCTGCAGTGTTTTTCAGCAACCACCTATACAGTCATGTAGAAGTATTTGGTGACAACTGAATTTGAAATGCAAAAAACAGATAAAGAATGGTAAAAAAAAATATTCCATTAATCAATTTGTTAAAAGTGACATTCACTTGTATGGGGTTCAACTTCACCGCAGCAAAGAATGAATTTATTTGCAACAGCTTTCTTTGAAAATTTGAGTTGCAAATTGACTTCAGCTATCAGAATTCAGCCAATTACACCAAAACACTATTTTGCATATGCTGTGGATGAGTTTTGAACACTGCATTTATTTTTTTAACAAGCTCACAGTATTCAAGCTCACAGTATTAAAAAAAATCAGTTCTGTGGTTAATGCACAGGACTGGGCACCAGAAGATTTAGATTCTAACCTTGCTCTGTCTCAGACTTCCCCTATGAGATCATCACTTGCGATTCATCTTTTCAGAATTGGCATCTAATCCTTATTTTAAGGACTTTGCCTTTAATATCTGACTTTAATATCCAGACTTTAATATCTGGAACCCAATTTTTCAGAAAATGGTTCCATTCACTTGAGCTGGTATAAAAAGAACTCAAAAATCTCTGGAAATCAGGTTCCTGAAACTCTGAAATTCCATTGGTTGCCATTTATATCTCTGCAAAGTGTCCTCAAAATGTTACCGGTGACGTAAGTGGAGAATTCAGATTTATTAATACTTTGCATCCTCTGCACATGCCTAAACAACAACTGCAAAATATTCAGGGCAGTGGAGAGCAGGGTCCAGACAGAGCATCCAGAAGCTTGCCATGAGCCCAGTGTCCAACACACCCCATCTGCACATTTCAGTGCCTCCACTCAGGTTGTCAGAAATTCAACTGCTTCAAGCAACAAGCCACAGCTGGAAAGGCAGATTTTTCTTTACCACAGAACTGTTTGTGGCCCCTGACTTTCAGTGAAGCCAACACAAAGTACATGGCCTGCAGGGACCTGGGCCTGTGTGACAAAGCATCATCACAGCTTCAGTGGTCAAGATTCATGGTGATGTGCAGTGTGTGAACTCCAGAAGGCAACTTTGTTTGAAGTTGTGTTTTAAAAGTTTCGGATGGCAGATGGGACACAGGCTAGGGACAGCACATGGAACGGAACTCCTGTTGAATTTAAGACACAAAGTGACCTTTACAATGTGTTCTTATGCTTATCTGGAAATGAGTCAACAGAAATAAAAGCTCCTACTGTCCAACCCTGTGACTACAAAAAGGAAAAACATGTTAGTGAAAAATACCCAACAATAGAAACCTGTCCTCGTAATACTTTAATTAAACAGCCAAATATTTCACTGAAGAATCCTTGTGGAAGCTACACTGGATCATGCCATCTGTGTGAAGATGTTTTGCAATTATGCCAGTACTTCCAGCTCAGATGACTCAGAATGGGTGGTGTTTATAGGGAGGAGAATCCAGAGCTTTTTGTCCTTCACAGAAATCCAGGCCTGCTGAGCACTCTTGTTAGATGCAGTGTGACAACCGAGTTGTCTTTTCCTACCAGGAAAATTAATCCTGTTTAGGCTCCCATGACCACACTGCCTCTGGCACCTGAGCAAGGTTGGTTTTGACAACCAGGAAAGTTAGATAACCAGGATTTGGTGAAGGTCAGAGTCCCTTAATGCTAATGAGGTAGTCAGACAATGTTGGAAGTGTATCTGCTGAGGGCTTATTTGCCCTTTAAACCATGATTTATTCAGAAGTACTCAGAGTTCCTAAATGTTTACCCACAGTTTCATAAATCCAGAAAATGACACCCAGTGCTTAGTCAGGGGACAATTTCCATGAATATTTCTAGTCTGCTATTTTTGGTAAAGCAATGACATGATTCTGAGACAAAGGTAAAATGCCTCAATAAGAAGCAAAACAGATTATGAGAGAGAAAAGATTAATGGTCATTCTTAGGTAAAATGTCTTCCTCCTGCCCTGCCAATACAACACAGTAATGAGCCTCATCAGTATAGGAACTGGCCTCAGCTTCTCCAGCCAGCACTGGGTTTGTAGGTGAAATCCCAAACCCCTACCCTGAGAGAGAGCTCTGTGGGAAGTGGAAGTGGGACTAAGGAACACACTCTTTGCTTTGCTGCGTGTGAGATATCATCAGTTCCTTCCAGATCCTTTCTCTGCCATACTGAGCAGAGCTGTGGGACAGCTGCCCCTATAACTCATTTTCCCTTTCTGTTCTGAGTATTTCCTGCCTCTGTTTGTGTGGGTTCCCTATGCCTGTGCATTAGGATAAGCACGGAGCACTTAACTGGCAAGTTCATAAAAGTCTATTAAACTCAGTGTAAGGTGGTGGTAGTGCTTTATCTGACAAGCTTCAGCACTCTGCTTAGTCATCATACTTTTATTACCTTCTGCCACAAAGCCTTGCTCACTCACAAAAGTCACAGCAAGTCACCACACCTTCTCCTACCAGGAAACTGTGGGTAGTTCTCCCCATGGCTTTCACAAGGAGCAGCAGCAAGCAGACACCAGTTTTTTGGAAGACAAACCTATTTACACAATATTATGCACAGGTTACTTTTCATCTTCCTGCAAAACCCTTAAGTTATGAAGTATATAAACAAAATTACACTGAAGATAGGATTTTTTTTTTCCCTCTTTGCTTATTTCTTTACAACCTTCTAAGCAAGCTGCACTAACTGGAACATACACAGAATGGAAAATGTGAAATATACACAGAAAAAAGATAATTGAAATGTAAATGGTATGCATCAATTCATTGATTGTTAAGCTTTTTCACCTCTTTGCATCATATGACTGACCTACGAAAGAAATACCAATTCCTGTGTATTTTGGGTGTAGTTAAACTGAATCTCATTCTGTGTTACCCTGCTCACAGCAAATGAAGTTGATGAGTACAGACCATGACAAAACTTCCTTTCCTGGTGCTGAAAAAGTTGTTACCATGCTCTGCAACTTTCTTCCTGCAGACACTGCTTTAGTTTTTCTTTAGAACAAGAAGTAATATCTCAGTTCAACTTAATGAGTAAATTAAGTTTTAAAAATGATGTCTGTTCAAACCACACTGTATTTCCTCTCCTGTGTTGTACATGACCTTTAGTACAAAACAAAAACCTTTTGAGGCTGTCCAACAGCTAACAGAACAGTTGGTAGCAAGAGGAGTGATGAATTTACTGACTACACCATGCAGCATGTAAGTTCTGGTACTTCTGCTGCAGAACTTGCATCCCTTTGATATGTAATCTTATATGCTGTGCTATGAACAGCAAATTAACCATATTTATATTTGACAGACCTCAATATCACTATTTCTCGAGTGACTTTAACTACACTGCAATTTCTGTTGGCAGTTCTCAAAACAACCTTTTGTCATGCAGCGTTTTCCTGGTAGGAAAAGGCTCATGTGATAAAAGCTACGAAACATTATTAAAAAGTTACATGTTATAAATATTAAAATCTTAAACAGATATAAGGATCTAGCGAATATCTAACCTCAGAAAAGTTAGTGAAGGCAGTTTGCTCTTTTTTACTTCAGGTCTGCCAAATGAAAATGTAGTTTGCCTCAGAGCAGAGTAAATTTTGCCATCACTGTACATAAGGAGGCATAGCTGAATCATTCTGCCTGACAAATCAACAGATGATTTCAGCCCAAAGTGAAACATTTCACATTCAGAGGCTGCAGAGGCTTCATTCACGAGCATTAGCATGATATGGCATGGTACCATATCCAGGTTATTGGAACTAAGATTTGGGTGGGCTAAGTGCTGTGTTCAGAATAAACCCAGGAAGCCCAACAGCAGAGAGGGTTTAGTTTCCCTGAGTGAACCCTCTATGCTGGGTTCAACAAGCCAAATGATTTCAGATATACAGATTAACTAATTTTTCTGGACAAAGAGCAAGCTTTTAAGGCAATTGCTTTACACATCTGGTTTCAACCAGCAACCCTTTGGTTGTATAACTATCAAAGCACCATTCCCTGAAAAGTAGATTAAAACATGAATCACATCTACATTAGAAAGCAATCCATACTCAGGTAAACCTGCTGGAGAGTGATCAGGATGTACTTCCATCACATCTGCATGCCACTGGATTAGTCCATGTTTGTTTCCATAGCCTCTTTGTCCTACCAGGTAATGCCCTGTTGTATCGTCACTCTCAATGTCTGGATGTGATTAAAGAAAAAAGAGGGTCAAATATTATGGCCTATAGTCTGGTATTTAAAAAATTTCTGATTGTTCCCACTATTCTGTAAAATTAGAGCTAGAAAAAAACCCATTATAACTATATACATATATAATAATATACACCTATATATATGTAACTCTCATAAATATGCAAAAACCCTTGTGCTTATATTGTTTCTGTAACAGGCTGCTGTTGGTAGTGGACTGACACAGCTCATGGCATGGAATAAAGTTAGTTAGTGCCATGGTCTAGTTGACAAGGTGGTGTTTGGTCACAGGTTGGACTCGATGATCTCGGAGGTCTTTTCCAACCTGATTGTGTAATTCTGTGTGAAAAATGGGTGTGGGGGTGGTTTGCTCCCAACTTCTTGTGGAATTCAGTGGAATTTTGGGCAACACATGAAATGAATACTGGGCTGCCAGAGAGGAGTCGGGAGATCCCACTTCACCTCTCCTTTGTTCCGGGCCCACCACACAAATACAAACTGTTTGCCAGACCTGGGCAAAACCTGGGAAGAGTAAAAGCTCTTCCGCGATGTCAATCTATGAAAACAACACAATATTCATTACAAATGGTTCTTTTAGCGGCTGCCTGATCTCCCTCAGAGCTCCCTGTGGGGAAGGGATGGTGAGAGGGGCAAGGGCGGGCAGCCCCTCAGGGCGGGCCCGTCCCCATGCGGGCATTGGTGTGAGATGAAAACAGTCCATCTGGTGACTTGGGGCGACTTGGTGTGGCTGAAGTCTCAATCAAGGAATCAACTAGGTTGGAAAAGACCTCCGAGGTCATCGAGTCCAGCCTTTGACCCAACGCCACCTGGTCTACTAGACCATGGCACTCAGTGCCACATCCAGTCTCTTCTCAAACACCTCCAAGGATGGTGAACCCACCACCGCCCTGGGCAGCCCATTCCAATGTCTCAATTCCAATTCTCTGCAAAGAATTTCTTCCTAATGCTTAACCTGAACCTTCTCTGGTGTAGCTTAAGGCTGTGCCCTCTTGTCCTGTTGTTGGTTGCCTGGGAGAACAGACTGACCTGCCTGCAACCTCCCGTCAGCAGAGAGTGATAAGGTCTCTCCTGAGCCTCCTCTTTTCCAGGCTGAACATCCCCGGCTCCCTCATAGGACGTGTGTCCCTTCGCCAGCCTCGCTGCCCTCCCTTGGACACGCCCCAGCACCTCAACATTCTTCCTAAATTGAGCGGCCCAGAACTGGACACAGCACTCGAGGTGCGGCCCGACCCGTGCCGAGTACAGGGGGGGGAAGAATCACTTCCCCCGGTCCTGCCGGCCACCCTGCTCCTGATACGAAGCGACTCGGTGTAACCTGGAGACTGTGTTCGGGGGCCGCTCTAGCGCGAGGGACCCGCCGCCATGGCAACGGGCCGGGGAGGCCGTGGGCGGGGCGGGGCGGCGCGCGCTGACGGCTTCCGGCGTGTGCGTGTGTGC
>VYXB01005444.1:73376-134495 GCA_013397135.1 Pachyramphus minor | reverse complement strand
GGCGGTGTCGCGGCGATGGACACGCTGGGCAGGAAGGTGGTGGTGTGCGACAACGGCACCGGGGTGAGTCTCTTTCTCTCTCTCGGCCGCTCGCTTTCAGCAGGGCGGGTCCCGGGCGCCGCCAGGGCGGAGGGGGAAGGGGAAAAAGCCGGGAGACTCCCCCGCTCCCCCTCCCCCGCTCCCGGAGCCGGCCCGGCTTCCTGCCGGCACCACCCGCGGGCCGCACCCGCCCGGCCGTGCTGCCGCTGCCGCCAGCGGGCCCGGCCGCCATCCCGGGCCCGGGAATGAATGGGCGGGGGGGAGCTCCGGGCCCTGCGCCCGCTGATCCCGTGATCCCAATCCAGCGGGGACCACCGGGCGGGATGCGCGGCTGGGGCTGCCCTGCCCGCCCCCGGACCCTCGGCCTCCTGCCGTGTTACCGTCAGTATTATCTGATTTCTCTACGTGAGAGATTTCTCAGTGAGGCTCTGTAGCGACGCGAGTTTAGCCAAAAATACCGATTTTTAAAAATTTCTGAATGAGCACATTATATGTCGGGCAACCAGGATGCGTCCTTTGTGCGCAGGATTGTTAGTTCAGGGAAATGTTTTGGTGGGGTTGTTATTTTTTTTTTTTTAGCATCCTTTCTTTAATACCTTTCTGATCTGTAGCGTAATCTCAAAATTGGCATTTTTTAACATACCTTTCTGCTCCACAACGTACCCTCAAAATTGGCTTTTTTTTTTTTTTAATTTTCCTGTTCTTTTCACTTTTTCCTGCCTCCTCGAGCGTGCAGGCACCCGCTGGAAATCCATCCTTTTGTCAGGCTGCAAGGCACCTCGACAGGAAGTGAAAAAGATACCATTTTAGAGCAAAAAAAAAAAAGAAATAAGATGCTGTTTCCCCATGGTAATTTTTTTTTTGTTTTTTTAGCAATCTAGGATTTCCCCTAGTAAAGCAATATCATTTTTATTATGGAGAGTTAACATAACTGGTGGTACATTAAGATCTTTTGAATGGCAAAAAGAAAGGAAGTTTTATTTTATACAGACACTTGGAATAAAAAAGAATTTTTTTTTATAAGCCTAAGAAGAGAACAGCTGAGACAAAGGATGCTGCTGTTAGACATTCAGCATCCTGAATTAGAGGGTTTTCCAATTAGCATCTGGAATTATTAGAATTGTTCGGGAAGAAGAGCATTATATTTGACAGGTCTGGGGTTTGAGAGTTTCAGTGTCTTTTCGTTTTTTCTCCTGTAGCAAAAATTATCAGTATTAGGGGTGGGGTCTAGAACATTTGGCACTTTTTACACTATCATTTAGGAAAGGGAAAGGAAAAAATACATTTAGCACTTTTTTCTTACAAAGGGCTGTGGAAGCTGCTTTGCTTTTTTTTGTTGTTGTTTTTTGTGTTTTTTTTTTTTAAAATAATAATATCGTTATTTGTTTAATATTTGTGTTGTCAGGCCCAAACCAGGAAAAAAAAAAAAGAAGAGCTTCATCCTTCACTATGGTCCTTTGTAGGGCAGTAATCACTGAGTAGTGAAATGTTTGGTGTATTGGCAGTGACAGCAGTGTTGTGCCTTGGCTGGTCTCAGGTGTGGGACATGGATAACAGCTTTTGTCCTTATCAAATTTCCCAAGCTGGGTGTGCAACACAGATTTCTTTACAATATAACATATCTCTGTGCGTGCTTTTAATTCCAGGGGCATCTTGGATTGATGCATTTTTTTTTTCCCCCCTCTGTGAGTTGTACCAGCAGGATATAAAAAAGACTCCCAGCAGTGGAAGGTACCTTTATGGTGCGAGAGGAGGGGCCTGTGTCACTTGTGTTTGGCCTCTGAGCAGAACAAGGTGTGTCTGGAAGTACCCTGGCCACAGAGCTCCTCGGGTGGGAGGGCAAAGTGTCAAGAAACAATGGTTAAATCAGTAAAACTCAAAATATTTAGATTGAGTTGGGGTAATTGAACTAGTATTGAGATAATGAAGGTGGGAGAAAATTCCATTTGGTAAATCTTTGAGGCTCAGCTGCACTTGAAGATTATCAAGTAGCTCTGTATTGTCAAACCAGTATTCTGATGATAATATTTTTCCTGTATGACAAGAGATGTTTTATGTCAGAGCGGTTTTTGATATGTCATACTTAAAACTGTGATTGAAATGAAATCTCCTGGCAGGCATCAGAAATATTAGATTAAAAAAATGGAGAATATCCTTGGAAAAAATCAGATGTGGGTTTTAACTTTAGCCTTGTCTTTGAAATCTGCTGTTCTTGCTGGGCTGCAGAGGGGCTTTTAGTGTGTCAGGCTGCAGCCAATCTTTGAGGAAGAGGTGACTAGAAGGAAGTTCTTGCAACATGTAGTGTAGGAGAGAAGGAGGCAATGGCACCTCAGGTCTCAACCATGAAAGGTGGATGTTCTTATTGTTACAGGACAAATGGTAAGTTACTTAGTGGCCTGTAAAATTGTTCTAGCTTTATTTAGGGTTTTTGTTTGGGAGTTGCACCAATGGAAAGAATCAAGCACAGAGATCTGATAAGAATATTAGCATTCATTTTAAAACTTGTCACGTGACCTGTTCGTGAGCTTCCTCATTCTTTTAGTTTGAAAGAATACTTATATATGCAAGTTCTTGGTGTTTGATGACTCAGTAGGAAGTGAAAGAGTCAGTATAAACCACAGTGAAATGGAGAAGAAACTATATATGGCAAAAGTTCTTACATACATGGCCTTGCACACAGGCAGGCTAGGTAGCTGTTCTTGAAACATTCTGCATGTGTGCAAAAATAAATTATGATGAAGTCCCTGCAGAAATGGGTAAATTCCTTGAGTGCTCGTGTTATTGTTCAAAACATGAGCATTCTGCTGCTAATTGTTGTGAGAGGTGGGCACAGTAAGACATGGAAGAGAAACAAGTGCCCTGTACTTAAGCTGGAGAGTTTCAAATTGAGAGCAGCAGGAACAGTGAGCGTTTCATGCTGGGCACTAGAAAAGAGAAGCTGATTCTGTTCCAAATTACTGCAGTTCGTAACGTTCACTTGAAGATTTTGGAGGATTTCCAGTGACAGGACAGGAGGGAGAAGTATCTCATGTTTCTTGTACCCCTTCAAAATATCAAAAACTGTCCAGCATCGATTATTATACAGAGCTGTGTTTTTTAGGTGCATTTACCTATTGGTAGTTTTACTGAGTCTTGCTCTTCAGCCAGCGTTGGGTCATCACAAACCTCCTGAACCACCTGAATATTCAGGATTATGTCAGGGAGAACACTACATAGGAATGCTCCCGTTGATGGGGAAGCTGATGTACAAGGCTCACTTGCTCTCATGGTCACCAAATTTTTATGTAGACTGGAGAGGGAAATTTCAAATTGGAAGAGGAGGTAAAATTCTGTCTATGTACAGCTAAATCTATAGAACTTTGTAAAATGTGATTTTTAAGGTGCTCTGTTCTGGTCTGAGAGAAGTGGGGAACAGACGGGAGTGTCCAAGCTTAATCTTACTCACTGCAGTTCACATAGATTAAATCTGGTTTTGATTGTGTTTTAGGCTGGTTGGAGAAATGGCAATCTGTTTTTAAAATCTAGGATTTGTTCACCGCCAACATAGTTAATTTCCCTTGAAGGTATGTCAAGGTTTTAATGCAGAAGGGGTCTGGAAGTTACTATTGAGATCAAATAGTAAGAACAGTGTTTTTGTAGGTCAGCAGTTTCTAGGTCAATGTAGTTATATGTGATTTTGAGAGGTATTTTTAAGGTTGGGCAAGAGGCGCTTGCTGATTTTTGTGCAATAGTCATTTTGGTTGCATATCTCAGTGGTTGCTTTATAAACCTTGGGGTTCCAGCAGGGTTTAAAAGTGTGGGTAGTAGAGCTTCTTGTGGGGTGTTCCAGGAGCTTGAGTTGTAAAGATTTATTGAGATATTATTTGTCCTGTTGCTTCTGTTGACCAACATGGGTGGTGATGACTGGTAGGGAAGTTGCTTCATGCTCAGGGTGGGGGGGCAGAAAAGGAGGAAAAGTTGTAAACAAATACGTGGGTGCAAAGGTGCTTGTGGGGTACATGGAGGTGCTTATGGATGCAATTGGAACAATTCAGGAAACCCTAAGCTGGAGGATGCAATTGTATGGGATGTTTCATAAAACTTCCTTGTAGCTTGAAGAGGCCCCGCACAACGAAATTTATGACAAGCATACCTCCATATTGTGGAAGCAACAAAAATTGTGTGATTGCCCTTTATGCAGCAATTTGCTAATCCTGAAAGGGAGCTTTTTTCCCCCCAAAATTTGGACACCATTATTTGGGCTCAGCTCAGGCATTCATAATGTCTCATATGTTTCCTCGAGTTTAAAACTTCTGATAAAGTCTTCTGGTGTATTCAGGTAGTGTGATCCAGAAATGCTTGAGGCTGCTCTTTGCTTTCTGATAGCAGCACTGCATTCTTGAATACACAGATAAGATCTATTTAACTCCTGGGTACTTCAGGCTTTAATACAAGCAAAGGAATTGATAAGGGCTTGCCTTTTCGGTTTTAAGTAGAATGAGTGAAGTGGGTTGTGTACACAGTGTCATTCTTCAGGTATTCCAGACAGCTCTGCCTTTGGAGACAGCAAGCACTGAATGAGTGAAAGAAATCAGGGTCACAAAAAAGAAAAAAAAATAATTAAAAAAAAAAAATCCCTTCTCCCTCTATTACCCCAAATTTAATTAAAATATCTCTTGGCTCTTTCTGTAACTGGCTTGATAAATTTCTTTCCAAAACAGGTGCTCTTTTTACTGCAGTAAGGTGAATAATTACAAGCAACAGCAAGTGACTTTTCGTGTTCCCGTTAGCGTAATGACAGAATTCCTCTCACTGCAATTAGCTGTACTCTTTGCTGGGATAATTGTTCCAGTGGCAGCCTTCAGACCTTGCTCCAGAAAACTTGGTGAATGCTTTGGAAATGCTGGCAGATGGCTTTTAATACAACCTGAAGTGGCTGATTTAAGTTTTGGGACAGGGTCCCAAGGAGGCTGGGAATTGCCTGTCCTTGGAGGCTTCCAGCACCCAACTGGTCAAAGGCCCTGAGCAACCTGCTCTGAGGTCAGGGGTGACTGGTTTGAGCCCGAGGCTGGACCAGACAGCTCCCGAGGCTCCCTCCAGCCGGAGTGATCCCGTGGTGCTGGGTTCCCACTGCTACACCCCAGTGCTTGAGTAATTCTGCAGGTGAAAATGTTTTTTGTTCTGGCCTGTTAATACAGTGCAAGATGCAAAGTGTGCATGTGATACATGCGTGTGTAGAATAGAACATAGCTTGCTGATCCCTGGGAACTAAAATTGTAACTTCTTGCTGACACATTTAAAGTTCATGATTAACAACTGAGCTTCCTCTAGTGACTTTATTTTTTTTTTTCAAATGTTCAGTAAATTGTCATTGTTTTCTTAGTGTATATACTATCTTGTGACCTGGTGATATAAAGCTTCCTTTTGTATATATTTGGGTAACAAACACTTTCAGAGCATCCTGTTTGGAGTGAAGTGCCATCATCTGAGGTTTTGGTTGTGCTGTTGGTTTTAGAAGTGCTTACTGGAAACTTTATCCTTGAAAGAAACCCTGGAAATTATGGAACTTTGAGAAATCCACCTGAATTGCATGGACTATCTGCTAGTTCACAGTTCAGCACTTTTTATAGGAGCATAAAACTTGACTTCACAAGCTTTTGGGTTTTTTTTCTGGTGTGTAAGTCATTATGCTACTGCGTGCTTTAATTGGGGAGGTGGTTTAATTAGGTCTCATTGGGTACTTATTGTAAGGTGATCTATTATAAAATTATGGATTTCAGGTTGCTGGAGGACTTTTTTATGGAGCGGCCAAATCCAAATTCGGACATCAGACTCTTTTATACCTCACAATGTACTTAGTTGTTTTAATACCATTTCTTAAAAATCTGACTGTCTTGATTCAGAAAACATTCTGGAAAATATTGTAATATTTTAATGCATCATTTGACATGTGTAAAATTGATTTGAAATTATAAATCCGATTGGTTTCCAGTGGGACATATGCTCTTAAATTTGGACTTCTAATTTTTTACCCCAAACCAGGTTTCTGTTGGTAAACAAAAGTAATGCATATTCTAATAAAATAATTTCTTCCTTTTCAGTTTGTGAAATGTGGCTATGCAGGCTCAAATTTTCCAGAGCACATTTTTCCAGCTTTGGTTGGAAGACCCATTATAAGATCAACTGCTAAAGTAGGAAACATTGAAATCAAGGTAAATTTTTTTTATTATTATTTCTTTCTGACAGATGAAGATACATAGGGCAGCTTTTGACTTATGTAATGTTTGGAAGTGTTTTCTCCTTAACTCCCCTTTATGCTGTTTCAGTGTTTCTTGATTCATTTCTGTATTGGATTTTAACCTGTCACAAACTACAAGGTTATGAAGAGGGTAATTAAAACACTGGAGGCCTTCAGATAGTACACCTGAGGAGGCAGCAGGTGGGGCTCAAGTGGTTCTGGGCAAAAAGGGGCTTCAAATGCCAACATGTAAAATGATGTCAAGATTAGAAGGCAGAATTTGGACAGAAGTGACTGAGTGTCACCAAGCTGTACTGTGGGATTCTGAGACAATGCTGAAGAACTGCTAGAGCTTCCAGGTCTTTCTGTACAGTTTGCTTTCTACTCACAGTTGATCATCTGTGATCTTGTATGAAATGTTTAACCTTGGCTGTGTTTGCATTTCATTGTTTCTATTGTTTTTGTTTTCCTTTTGCTCTTGGTGGACTTGGGTACTCCACACCAGTTAGAGATGGAGAGGCTCTGTCCAGGCTGCTTTGTCTTGGCACATTATTCCAAGACATGGGGGGAGAACCATTGTTTGAGAATCTTTTTCTGAAGTCCAGGCAGCTGTCATTTCTCACTTATTTTATAATCACAGAGTAATGCTTCGAGTGTTATTAGTTGCTTATGCAATACAGGCTTCAGTAAATGTCTCAGCCCTGCTGTGGTCACATCCTTCCTTCTTGCTTCTAGCCACACAATTCTCACCTTGTGCTGGTCATGCTGCTTGTGCAGGCATGTGGTGAACCACTTTAGTGAGCTGATCCAGCTGAAAAAGAGGGATTTCTTTGTCAGGTAAAGTTTTGAATGCGTTACCACACAGTCGTGCAAAATCCAGCTGGAGAGTGAGGGAGAGGCAGGAGGCAATGCAGAATTGTAGAAGTCCTCACTTGGGCCAGTGAAGGTCAGGTAGGACCACATATACCACAGGCTTTCAATTTTGCTCTGGTTATTGCTTCTGAGCAGCAGTTTAGGAAGAGGAAAAGAAAAAGTTGGCCCAGTCTTGTTCTTTATTTTCGGAACCTTGTAGTCGACAAGGAGAACTTGAGTTATCTGACTTCTGCTGCTGCCTGTAAAACAGTTGTAGTATCAGCAGAAGGCCCCACAAGGAAGTCAAGAGGCTGAAACACATCAAACCTTCCCAAAATGCGTTCATAGGGTGGTGTTTGTTTTTTTGTGTTGCTGATATTGCAATACTGCTTTACCTTGTGTCAGCTAGGACAGCTTGGTTGAGAGGATGGAGATCTTTCCCTTTCACAGTAGAGAGGATTTTTTTTTGTAAGGAGAGGGAAAACATCTTCCTTTCTCTTGCAAGACTTGGGGACAGGTGTTTCTTTGGGTATGGACTTGAACTTAATGTGAGGAGTGTCCTTAAAGGAGATCTTGGTAAAGTTTTATGCATTGATTTATGAGTCTGAAGCCCAAAAAAAACTTTCTTGCATGAAGTCTCACTGTTGAAGTTGTGTTTTCTTTCGAGCTGGTCGTGATACAGCCTGTCCTGCCAGTTTTGATATCCTCTGATTACCTGATAACTTGGTTTAATATCGTTACAGATAACAGTGTTAAATTGAAAAGATAGGAGGTAGAGGTGGGTAATTACTATGAGATCGGTGCAAAAGAACCAGTAAACTATAATTTCACAGGCACTGCTGGTCTTCTGCTTGAGCATGGATCACGTGGGTGTGTTGTAGAGAGTATAAACTGTGTCTAGATTCTTCCTACGAGTTTTGTAGCATCTGCCTATAACAGCTTGTCACCTTTCTTAAGGAAGCAGTGTGTCAGGAGAAGAAATCCCTGCCACACATACTTTGGGTATCCCAGTAGGATAATACAGTAGGAAGACTTGTTAAGTGTGAGTGCTGTTTTCCTTTGTGAGATTCTTGCAGATTTCCTAAAAGAAATATGTTTTAGCAGACGAGTTTTTATGCCAAGATTTGATTCTGGGCATTCACTGTGAGTTCTTACAGGATAAGTTTGAAACTGAGTAAAGGAAGCTGGCAGGAGTTTAACTTTTCAAAACTATTCAGGAAAGCTGTCATTCCTGAGAAGTTTGGAAACTCTGTGAAAAGAGCCTGGAAGCTGATCAAAACAGTGGTTATCATTCATCGAGTTACCAGTTTCAGGTTGCTTTGCCCATATTTTCTGTATGGATTTTCCTTTTGGCTAGAAGCAAGGCTATAGCTTTTTCTCCTACTAGAGGCCCCAGTTCAGGACATAAGCACAAGAGTTCGGGTTATTAGTGGGGCTATTTTGCTTAAAATTGCATCCTTAAAACTCTAAACCCAGAAGGATAGATGCTGCTCTTGTTAGCTTTTACTGACTTACTAGTCTTTGCAGCAGGTTTGGGGGTACTAGTAAGTCACTACTGATTAGCAGTTTTCAGTTCTTGGATATTTGAAGTGAAATTTTTAAAACAAAAGATAAATTTGGGATTTGTCAGAGCTAGTTATGGTCAATTGCCTTGTGCAGAATCTTGTCTGCTTCAGATAAAAACCTTGCCCAGAGTAAAACTCCATTGTTACAGAATATTTATACACAGAATCCTATTTATGAGAGATAGGCAGATATACTGATCCTGTTTGCAGCCTAGGATGCATAAACATGACATGCCACTGACATGTGGCAGCAGCTTCCTTTAAAGAGACAATTTAATCTGATACCCTAAGAATGTTAGTTTGGCCCTAACTAAACTAACTCAGATCATTTCCTGCTGTACATGCATCTCTTTTCAGCCTAATTCTACTGTGTACTTAAAGTAATTTGAGAATTTCATTTAGGCCTTTTCTGACTTTCTTGCTTCTACCTTTTCTTCACCTTTCTTGACCTGTTGAAGTAGAATAACAAAATGATGGTAAGTGAGGTGCCCCTGTGCTTTTTGTTTACCATTTTTGCTTGATGAGACCTAGTAGCTGTTATGTAATTTTTTTAATGCTATTCATTGTTTTGTCTTGTCTTACATTTTACATTTGAATACATACTTGTTTTGGACATTGTTCATTGCTTTGGTTTACTGGCAAAACTAATTAATGAGAATATTGTATGTATTGCTTCTAAGCGCTACATAACCTGTAGTTTTGCAAGATGCAAGAATAACACTGAAAGATCAACATGAACTCAGCATCTTTAACGGTAGAAAGTGCACTATTTAACAATTAAAACCAAGAGTTTGAAGAAATGTTCAGATTTCAGTTAGACAAACATTCCTGAGTAACCAAGTGGTGGAAATATTGGATGTCACGATACTGATTCCTCTCTCCAAACTCAGTTGTGTTGTCCTTCTTCCTCTTCACCTCCCAAGTGTGCCTGTTTGTTAGTGTGCAAGCACTGATGTTCTCAAGAGAGAACAATTGTTCTGCCCTTTATCTTTTGTTTAAAAAGGGCCGTGAAAGTTTCGTGCAACTTTCATGTTGCACCTTTGAATAGCAGCTTTTCCTGGGTTGTGTCCTGTCCGGCAGCAGAGAGCCTCGGAGAACAATGCACAAAAAGGCTTCCAAGTCTCCTAACTGGTGGAGTTTCTGTCGTCTTAAATTCTCCTGAGCAGTGTGGCTGCGTGGTGGAGTTCTAATTGTATGGTTCCAACAGGGTACCTTTGGTTTAAAGCACTGGAGTCCCGACTTCTGTGTTCTGCACAGTCGCGAGCTGAAGCGTGATCCACTCTGCAAGGAAGACAAACACAACACCTTGTCAGTGAGAGGGGGTGGAAGAAGAGTTGTTTGACTTAAATTATTTTCAATTAACTTCCTTTTATGTAGTCAGCAGTAACTGTTTAGGTTACTGTTAAGGGCATTGTAAACCAGACACCAGATTTTTTTGCTGTGCATCTTTTTTTTTCCCTGGCATCGAGTAGTAGGTTGAGTAATTCTCACTTCCAAGTTTGCTGTGCCACAGCAACTGCAAACTGCAGTGGCATATTTTTGGACGAAGCAGCTGGCCTTGGTTTTGGTTTTTTTTTTTTTGGCAATTAATATTAGTATGGACACAGGGCTATTGGTATCTAGAATTATGTTCTCATAGGCTAAATACAAGTGAGTCAGTCCAGGCTTCTTTATCCCAGACAAGTGTGGGATATAATAGGGCGCAAAGATAAGATGTTATTGTACATACTTCCTCTGGGAAATACGTGGGAAAGGAGAAGATGTGATGCTACTAATTTGAATGTGCAGTGTTTGCATAACTAACTTTAATAAACAGATTGCTTAATCAGTGTGAAATGACTATACAAACTGCATTAGTTGGTTGTGTTTGTGCAAGAATGCATTACTTGGGTTTTTGGCTTGGGACTTTCGGCAAGGGACAGACGAGGTTATATTTTATATTTAGATGTGTCTCTTCACACCCTACTGACACAGGCAATATGTAAACCATTATTTCTTTTAATGTCTGGTGTGGAACTTACAATCTCTTATTTGCTTTTGCTACTGTTCGGTATGCTTATTCACCACTCATTATTCCTTTTTTGGTATTGTGCACAGAAATTTGCAACATGCATGGAAAAATACTCTGCCAATCCCACCTACTACCCTTATGTTGCTGTTTTGCATCTCAGCTCTTAGAAATTAATATTTGATAAAATAATTTTGGAGGTGTCAGTGGAGAAACATCTGTACTTACAAAGGTGTTCGTAGTCTCTAGCAGGGTTTATTGGTTTGTTTAAGGTTAATTGAAATTGAATTGATTGAAATTAGTGTTTATTTTGGAAAAGGTTTGGGATGGGTAACAGCCAAATTTAAATACTTCATGAAATATATTCTGCTTCTCTCCAAAGTACCTGAAAATGGTTCAAAAATGTGGGCATTGTTTAAGAGCACAGCTGGACACAGGCTGAAGCAGTTCACTGTCATTCTTGAGGAGTTTGGTGTTCAGAAACCTTTGCAAGCACTGACATGTCTCTGTATTAAAATTTTTGCAGGATCTCATGGTTGGTGATGAAGCCAGTGAATTACGATCAATGCTGGAAGTGAATTATCCGATGGAGAATGGGATAGTCCGAAACTGGGATGATATGAAGCACCTTTGGGATTACACGTTTGGACCAGAAAAACTTAATATTGACACAAAAAATTGTAAAATTCTACTCACAGAACCTCCCATGAATCCAACTAAAAACAGGGAGAAGATTGTGGAGGTATGTCTGTCTAGTAGAAGCTGATACAGACTGTCCTTGAAAATATTGCTGAGAGGTTTCTTGTTCCATCAACACAGAGTGACTGTCTGAGGCAAAGCAGTTCTGTTTTCTAACCAAAACTCACCCTCAGCCATAGTCATGAGTGCTGCTGAGCTTAAATTCAAACAGGCTGATCTCATTCCAAAGCTGTAGCAGGCTTCCTGTCTCGAGCCATACCAGCATTAAAACACAGAACTGGGAGTACACGTCTCTCCGCACATATCCGAGATTCGTTGATTATGAGCTGTTGGATGAATGTTAATTACTTTAAATGACTTGGACTTCTGTAAGCCAGTAATGCTGCAGAGGAGATTGGGTGATGCTCACCAGATGGAGCAGTGTTGTTGGAGGTGGTTGAGACAAAGGTGTGATGACAACCAGTGCACTAATCTTTAATTAGTGCTAGGGATTATCAATGAAAGCCTTCTAAGAAGGAAAGCCTGGTTCTCGGATCCTCTATCTCAGAGGGCTGCCCTGGGTGATCTAAGCTCCACCTGAACCTTGTGTTCATGTTGGTTGTCAGAGCAGCTGGCCTTGGAGCACTGTGTGGCAAAGATTCAGTTTGGAAGAGCAATAATGTTTGATGAGAACAAAAAGTTTAGTTTCCCATTTTTTTTTGTTTGGGCTTTTTTCCCCTCTCAAGCATCATAGGTGTTTTCAATTAATATAAGTACTCAGTGTAACAAAGATGTAATTAAAAAAAAGTGCTGTTAGAATACCTGATAGGATGGGAAAAATGGATTCCAAGTCTGTAACTGTAACCATTTATCAGAACTTGGAATATCAAAGCTTGTATAGATATTTTTGCCCCAAAATTTATTGCTTATTCTAGTAAGAATTTACATTTATTGTTACCTGCTGACGTTTCCCTTAAAAGCCTTCTGTTGTCACAGGCACAGTAGTGCTTTTTTTTCTTTTAATTTTTTCTTGCAACATGGCAGTGAATATATTTATGCTAATCCTTTCCTTCAGTGACTTGGGGAGCAAATGAATTCTAGCAAAGTTAAAACTTAAGTGAAAAAAGTCAAACCGTGCGATCTAAATTCAGCATTTTTTAGCAATTAAGGACATTAGGGACCTGTTACCCAAGTGTTGTGTAGTGCAACATTAGTAAAACCATGTACTGCACATCAGTCAGCTGTGGTGTGATAGGCATAGCAGATTATTCTGGGTGACCTCCACGTAGCAGGAGTGGCTGCATTTCCTGCCCAGGCTTCTTTGCTTTTCAGCTGTCTACAATAGTGTTCTTGTTTCTGTTTTCCTGCTGAACACAAAAGGCTGGATTTTAGATATTCTGGTACCAAGCAATTTTATACCATAAATTGAAACCAGTATGGCCTCTGAACTCTGATAAAATATTTGCATTGCTCCATCTGCTTTTTTTGTACCACTCCAGAGACTGTAGATACTTAGTCGTGATCTAGAGGATTAGTGAGAACTAGGATCCATTTCTGTAAATTTAAATTTGAGTTACACAGAAGCTCATTGTTTCTATTAATATTTTTAATGGAACACAATGTTATGAGGACTTGCAATATTTATTTTAACCACAATGTATTTATACTCTTTCCATTTTTTGACAGGGCCTCCTCCCTTCCAGGGAGGGTAGCCCAGTATGAAGCAGAGGACTGAATGAAGATATTTCCTAAAGCCTGCAGTAAATGTAATAATGTCTGTGCAATTTGTGATACAGTGCAGTGGCATTTTGAAAGGAAAGCTTGGTCATCTGGACCATATCAAGAGGATAGATAATTACATATGCTGTCCTTCATTCTACTTCCAGTAATTCTCATTCCTTACCTCATCTCTTCATCAAACTCAGCTGCAGAGTAAGGCAGCAGGTGTTCACATGACAGCTGTGTTGTAAAATATGTGTTTTAAAAAGTGCCTTTTCTCTCCTAGCATCTCCAGGACACTGGTTGCTCCTCAGCCTGACTGAGTGTTTGCTGTTTGTCTGTCTGTCTCTGCTGAATTCTCCTTCTGTAACACCCTCAGAAGCAGCCAGACTCTACTGGCAGATCAAGTAGCTGTAGAGATAATCAAGCACAGTCACATCTAATCCCAGACTAGAATTCCTTACCATTCTCCCCAATTTTTAATTCCTTCTTTCTAGGAGGACATCACTTTGTAGGTAATCCAAAATCTGCTGTCAAGGGAAGAAGAATCTTTTCATAGAACATCCTGCTCAATATTTACATCTTAAGATTTGTTCACATCTATGTCCTGTGTCAGGGCATTTTTCATGTCAAATATGTCTTGAAGGAAAGAGTAACAGTCCCCAAAAAGCCTGCACATAGGTTATGAAAGGGTTTTACAGTGGCTTCTAGGGCTTGGTACAACATGTGAAGGCAGTAACTAATGCCATTTGAGTATTCATTTTGTTGTATGAAGTTGATATTTTCATTTTCCTTATTTTTTTTTTCATTTAATAAGCACTCACATTGTTTCAAAAGTCGGGTTTAGGCAATGACTACTCGTATGGAATCTCTTTGAGTTGCTGCCCTTTCAGCTGTTCCCTTTCTGTTCCTTTTCACATTATTCTAACAGAGGAGGTTCCTTAAATAGCTCAGAATTCTAAAATTGTCAGGCATCAGCTTTTTTCTTCAACAATATTTGGATATCTTTTACTTGAGCTGTGGGAGTACTTAGGATTTAATCAGTTTCTAATCCTAGAAGTTGCAGAAGGGCTCAGGAGGCTGCAGAGTAGCAAAAGCAAAACTTCTGTATGTGTTGAAGTAATCAGAGTTCATCTGTTTTTCCTGGTAAAGCATTGAAGGGAAAATTGCTGTACAGTATGATTTGTTTACTTGGCCTTTTTTGTGTTTATAAAGAAGACAAGATCCTATAAACCCTACAGCCTTTAATCTTGGCCTGTTTCTTCACTGAAACTAGTTTAGTGGTTAGGGGAACCTTGTGTGCAAGACGAGCAGTTACTTCTCATGTTTCAGTACGAGTTCTGCAAAGCTGCAGTTTTCTGTCCATAGTGGAGTTTGCACTAATTTTAGAAGTTTGTCATTGGTTGTGCTTTAAAGGAAGGAAAAAGGTGGCCCAGATGCAGAGAAAAACCTGTGACTCTGGACTTATTCTAGACCCAGATGCACAGGAGTCTGGTTTTACTTGACAGAGTCTGCAGTTGTACAAAGTCTGTACGGCTTGATATGCAGAATAATAAACCCCTGAACTTTGTTTTAGAGGATACACCTTTAACAAACATTTCGTTCCCAAGTCACACTTCAGTAATGAAGTGCTTGTCTGGTCTGCAAGTGTTGCCTCCCACTCATTAAGCACTTTGGAAAAGGGCTTAGTAAAGCTGCAGAAGTCAGTGTGTGGATTTTCTTGTTAGGATTTTCTTGTGTGTGTTCGCTTCTTGTAAGGGTTTTCTTGTTAGCATTCTGCTAAACAGATGTGAAATATTTCATCTGGCTTATCTGGTGTGAACAGGTGAGGTACAGAACTG
This sequence comes from Pachyramphus minor, assembly GCA_013397135.1. Taxonomy (NCBI): domain Eukaryota; kingdom Metazoa; phylum Chordata; class Aves; order Passeriformes; family Tyrannidae; genus Pachyramphus; species Pachyramphus minor. The sequence continues at coordinate 119,576 of VYXB01005444.1, read as the reverse complement.
AATGTACTACTGTGGTTTTGATTAGTAAAAATACAAAATTCTAGAAATACAGTTTTCAAACACCTATGGAATTTCTTTTAGTATTTGGCCTGTGTTTGGGAGCTAATTTTTGCCTTCATCTTACAGGTTATGTTTGAGACGTACCAGTTTTCTGGGGTATATGTAGCCATCCAGGCTGTTCTTACTCTGTATGCTCAAGGTAGGCAAAAAATAACCAAAAATCTCTTTAGTTTATAAATGTGTTGCTGAGCCAAAGTACTAATACGGCATCACTGGGTCTGGGGCTTAATTCAGCGCTGTTCTCTGAGTAAGCTCAGGTCTAACAGCCTTGCTTTTTGTTTTGGGGAAATACTGATAGGTATCGCTGTCAGTGTTATTTTCATGGATTACAAGCATGTGGGGACATGCTTGTAAATGCAAAATCCTGGCTTATCAAAAGTGTTACTATTTCAGGGTGTAATTGTTTTGCCTTTGGCACCAGGTCTTAATGGCTGACTTCTGATTTTCTGATCATGAGCGAATTTCAAGATGATGATCATGTGACTTTTGCAATATTTTCAAGGGGGAAAATAGTAGAGAGTTGAGCCTTTTGCTGTAGATAAAATAGGTTAAAAGATCCTCAGCCTGAGCAGAAAATTACGGGTTGACTGAATTCAGTGGAAATTCTACCACTGACTGCAATGCATCTAGGATTTTAAAGAGTGACTCAAGCACATCAGTTCTAATACAATGACTCCTTACATCTGTTTATTAATGGCTTGGTGTATTTAGCTGTCACATGTCTGCAAATGTTTCTGCATATCATTATCTAAAAGCTGAAGACCTTCCAAGGTGTAACAATCAAGGGGCCCATAAATAAAATATTTACTTTTGAAAATTAAAAAAGCCCTTTAAAACATCCTACTTATTTACATTACATTAGAGGTTAAAGTAGTGGCTAAAGTTACATAGAGATGTGCCTCATTTCAGTGCATTTTTAAAATATGTTTTCTTGCTTTAGGCAGCTTGTGAAAAACTATAAAACTATTTTCTGATCAACTTTCACCATTGATTTGTGACTCTTAAGTATAGAAACTTCTGTTTCTACGTGTTTATAGTATCTCAGTTTTGTACACCTTAGAAGTTAATGGTTTTGTGGTAAACTTTTTTCATGAGAGTTGACTTTTTTTTAGTCTGTGAAAGTGGATCTGATTCAGCCTAATGTTAGTTCTGTGTGGAAAAAATGAGGTGTGCGCTGTGTAGTCCAAATATCCTTTACCTTATGAAAGAGTTGCTTTGGTTTTTTGAATACCAGTCAAAATCAACAAGTTCCAAAGGTTGTAAGAAGGTAAACCTGTGGCCTGAATATCTCTAGGTTTCTTCATATTTGTGAAATTAATATAAGGTTGCACATATACAGCTAGATCTGTGGAGGAATTTGTGCCCCAACAAGTGTTTAATGAGCACAGATATTCTCTTTAATTAGTGTGCAATTAGAGATGTCAATTTGAGGTAGAATTGCGAACCGTAGAGTTCTAAGCATCTAGATAAAAGTGGAGGTAATACTTTAAAAACAATTATATGAAAGCATCTGTTACTATGAAAACATTAAGTTTGAAATCCAGTGATGACTGAGGGAACAGAGGCTGTGTTAAGATTACAATGAAAAAATCTTAAACTCGCTACTATTCGGCTCCATTTGTGAAAGTACTAATAAAAGTTGTACTTTTTTTTTTCTCTCCCCATTCTCTTAGGTTTGTTGACTGGTGTTGTTGTGGACTCTGGAGATGGTGTCACCCACATTTGCCCAGTTTATGAAGGTTTCTCTCTCCCTCATCTCACGAGACGGTTAGATATCGCTGGGAGGGATATCACTAGGTACCTCATTAAGGTGAGCTGGGAAGAGTTCTTAAAGGTTGAGGCTGGTATCTGTGGTACTTTGGTTCAAGTTAAAATCCCTTGATAGCAAGAAACCACTATACAGTGTCCCTTTGTTATTCATATGTTAATTTAGATAAAGAGCTGTCTCTGTATTACTTTGGTCTATTCTTACATTTCCTCATGTAAATCACACGTCGTAATATTGATGCTATTCAGAGACATCACATTTTCTTAGTGGCAATCTCGTAGGAAGGGAATTTATTCCATATTTGGGAAGGAAAACCTCAAAAGTTGGCTTTCTCAACACATAAAATGAAAGCTAAATTGTATTCTCTCAGTTCTACTCATCTATTTTCAGAAAGACTTTCTTACAGTGTGGAAAATAGTGTAGTGATTCTTCCCTGATTATTAAATAAGACAGCGTGTTTGAAAGACAATTTATTTGTTTATGCGCTTTAAATATAGGCAGCATTCTGGATTGACAAATTTTATGGTCAAACTGGAATGCTGGCGTGTTCTGAAGTCCTAAAGATAAGAATTATTTTGGCTGTCTTTAATTTGTCTTTGTGGTGGTTATATTGAAATTGGAAAGATGAAGAAAATTTCCCACTTGGAGTCACGCTGCTGCTATTCCCCTTTTCTGGTCGTAACAGATACACTGGGATGGATTTGTCTCAATACTAAATTTGCAGTTAAAAAAGGGAGATGAGCTTTTAAAGACACATGTTTAAATGCAGCACCTCTACTGAGAGATCTGGACTAACCTGCTGTGTCCCCTCCAGCTCCTCCTGCTGCGAGGTTACGCTTTCAACCATTCTGCTGACTTTGAGACCGTTCGCATGATCAAGGAAAAGCTCTGTTATGTGGGATACAACATTGAGCAGGAGCAGAAACTGGCACTAGAGACCACAGTATTAGTTGAATCCTACACGGTAGGTGTCTTGGAGACAGTTTTTCTTGTCCTAAACTTCCTAGGTTTAAATTCATTCAGCTTTGATTCCTTCACAGTTTTTCTTGGCAGTAGCTTGTTTCCCAGCCATAGGAGTCTGTTAGAATCAGATTACTTGGTTCTGGGCAAAGCTTCTAAAAGCTATTTTTTCAGATTTTCCATAAGACTTTGCATTCATTTTTGTCATTGTAGATCTTTGAAATTTGAATATTACAGTGCAGGAATTTGTAGAGAAAGTGGACTTACTCCAGCATATCAAATTCTTTCAGCTTCACCCATATAACAGTGAGACAGGAGTGGTAAACTTGCTCCTAGTGGAAACTTCCTGTGATCACACACGGGAGAAAATAATTTGCAGAAAAGCATTACTCTTGCTGTAAGATCATTTAAATTGATAATAGGAGTTGGTATTGTAAGGAAATGTTTGGTATGGATGTGTCTGCTCCCTGATGTCTCAGAGTGAGTTGCAGTGATTAAAGAATTTGTGTATTCTTTCAGTCGTACTGAACGACTTCTTGCAGTGCTGACAAGTATCAACAATTTCCTGTTTTAAAACATTAGGGAGCAATGTAGGTCATTTCCTCTTGGTTTTGTTTTTTTTTTTAGTATTCAAGTGGCTAAAAGTAGTCTTCTCAATGGTGTTTTTACTTCCCTAGCTCCCAGATGGCAGGATTATCAAAGTTGGTGGAGAACGGTTCGAGGCACCGGAGGCTCTTTTCCAGCCTCACTTAATAAATGTAGAAGGGGTTGGTGTGGCTGAGTTGCTGTTTAACACCATCCAGGCCGCTGACATTGATACCAGGTAAGAACACAGTTTTTAAAAATCCTCTGTCAGGATGCAGGGGTGATGTGAGAACAGCATTCAGAGTAACACCTTGCGCTTTAGACACTTGTGTGTGTTGCTAGGGGAGGGTGTATGCTGGGAGAGGGGCTCAGGCTGAGGTCTTGTAGCTCAGCAGGTTGTCTGGAAACTATTTTGGTGTGGATGAGCAGATAAAATCTTGAAAGCACAGTATTTTTTTTACTGCTGCTTTCTGGTAAAGCATGAGCAAGTCTGTCTTTGTGTGGTGACCGTTTTTTAGATTTGTATTTGCTCCCCTGTCTGTACGGGTACCTGCCTCTCATACAGGGTAAACTGTATAACACTAGAAAGACTGTTTTTCTCTGGACCAGGTCTGAATTCTAAACTGTGTAACACTAGAAAGACTGTTTTTCTTTGGGCCAGGTCTGAATTCTACAAGCACATTGTGCTGTCTGGAGGGTCCACCATGTACCCGGGGCTGCCTTCGCGGCTGGAGCGGGAACTGAAACAGCTCTACCTGGAACGAGTTCTGAAAGGAGATGTGGAAAAACTCTCGGTGGGTATCGAGTGGCTGCTTCATTTGGGGGCACACAGAGTCTTATCCTGAATCTCCACTAGAGGGAACCAAGTAGTCAAAAATAACAGAGGCTGCGGGTGGCCTTCCGTGTGACTGGCAAAATCGGTGCCTCTCTGTTCTTCACACCCCTGCGTTTCCTTTGCAATAGTCACCTTTTAGTCCATGCTAAAAGCAAGTCATTCCTGAAGTCTTGGGTTACTTCGAATGTAAAATGGGCTAGGACACAACTTGTAACATAGGTTAAACAAAGCTAAGGAGAGTTTTTTGTACCTTAAAGTCATCGTTGGGCAAAAATAAATTTTTTTTGATCTGTGAAAATTTTGGTTCATACTATGAATGAAATATTCAGAAGTGGAGTTCAGTGGAGTGAAATAAGTTTTCCTTTTTCATTGGTTACTGTGATATGGAGGCAATAGCCATACACACATTACAGAATTAACACTGTGTTGTAATGCTGTCTGCTTTTCAACGAGGAGATATTTACAGAGAAAGCTCCTTTGAGTGGAGTTTCTAATGTTGAACTAAATTGAACTTCCCTGGTTCTTAATACAGTGTCCTCTAAAGATCTTTTGGGGCAATATGGAATGACTCAGTTGTACAGAATGTTTTACAGCTGAGACAATATTGCACACAAATGACTGTACTCATTATTGCTCTTGAAGATAGAGCATTGAAGAATTTAAGGGAATATTAATTTCTTAAGGTGGTCTAGGTTGTGTAAATTTAAAATCTGTTTCATCTACCCTTGCAAAACTGGGTAGACTGGGTAATTTTAGAACTCTAAAATATTTTGTGATTTGATGATCTGGTAACTTTTGATAATTTTAGCCACTGAAGCTTATGAAATAATGAATATAAATAATAATAATAATAATAATAACCCATATGAAGCTTATTTCACTCTTCACTGTGTTCATGAAATGCAGAAATTGGGTCTTCAGTTTTATGTTCTGACTCCTGGACTTTTTGTGGATATACTGAAAGTACAGTTTTGAAGGAGGTGTCAATAGCTGTCTCTAATTCCCAGTGCAAAGTAGTTGTTTTACTTGGGCTGCACAAGCTGGAAGCTGACACGGAGCGCCCTGTGCTAACGTTTCAGTTCTTTGGCCTCACTTTTCTTGCTAGACAGTTCCCACTTCATTGCTCTGGTGGAAAGCCCGGTTTTATTTTTGAAAGGCTTTGCGTTTCAGGGATCCCAGTAACAGTTTCTTTCCTTTTCCCTTAGAAATTTAAGATCCGAATCGAGGATCCACCGCGTCGGAAGCACATGGTGTTCCTGGGGGGCGCGGTTCTAGCAGACATCATGAAAGACAAAGACAACTTCTGGATGACCCGACAAGAATACCAGGAAAAGGGAGTGCGTGTGCTGGAGAAGCTTGGTGTGACTGTCCGATAGATCCCAAAGCTTGTTCCCATCACGTGTCTAAAGCTTTTTTTTTTCTTTCATTGCCAATCTCTGAACTCACTCAGCTCCATGCTATGGAAGGGCCTGTCTGTGGCCTTTTGACCCAAACGTCAGGTTTTGTTCTGGTTTCTTGGGGTAGCTTTTGTTAAACGTTTCTTAATGTGGCTAAATTTGACTATTAAATTTGACCACTTCCCTGCAAACAAAACGGAGCAAGAGCAGCCTGTCTACTTCATTGTTCCTTCCCAGTAGGCAATTGGGTAATTCTGGTAGGCTTTTTCTTCTGGGTTTATTGCTGTAGTCCTGCTAGCTTTTGTCTCTAGTTCACAAGGGGGTTGTGTGCCTTTTCTAGCATAAGAAAACCTTTAAACAAGAGTTTTTGCTATTGGATCATTGTGGTGATTATCTTTGCATCTTTATGCCTCTCTCTACATCAAGTTTGTTTTGTTTTTTTTTTTTTCCTTTTCATGCAAATTGAGTTTTGATTAGACATTGCTAGAAACTAGTTGAAGTAGCTGGAATGGCTTTAACACACCATTTCCATGTAATGTGGTTCCATATGCACTGCTGCCTAAACTGGCTTCTGAGTGGGTTAATCCTTAAAGGTGGTGGTGGTGGTGGGGCTTCCAGACTGTATTTCTCTAAGTGGGAATATACAGTTGCCACAAATGGAGACAACACCTGATGTTCTGGCAAATGTACATTTGTGGCCTTAGGTGTCTTTTTTGTTGTTCTGGAGAGAGGAGACAGGTTTGAGCTGTGTTGCTCTTTTTTGTTAAGGGACAGCTGGGGTGGGGGGTCAGCCTGACCAAAAATGCCTCTTTTTATAACTAAATTTTGGTACCATGTTGTCTCAGCATAGCAAGCAAGAATGTTACATTAGCTATTCTGTAATTGTTGAGAAAATTAGATGTGCTGAGACAGGAGCCTCTAAACTTATTGAAGTGGTTTAATACTTTCAGAAACGCTTGTGAAAACTGTAACTATAGATATTAAAACCCCCAGAACTAAGTTTTAAAAAAGTCTGATGTTTTAAGTGCTTGTATGTACATCAGAAGCACTTCCATTAAACTTTACAAGTATATTAACCTAGTGCCAAGTAGTTACTACAAATGAATATTTCAATGACCAGTGTTTATTGCAGCAAGCAGATATTTATAAACAACCAGTGGCAGTAGGTTATAAAGAATGGCTTATATTTCTTCCAGTTAAAAATAACATTGGAATATGAGATGTTGTTGGTTGGTAAATAGCCACAATTTGTTCTATCCCGTCTTGATTTTTGATACTTAACGTGGGATGGGGAAGGAAGTGAAAACCAGTGATGAAAATGCTGTTTTCCAGAAAGTACATTAAAGCTGAGCTGTTCTAAAAAAATAGAAGTTGTCACTAGTAATTATCAGCCACCTTCTCTGAGTATAGTTGCCTGTATTTTTTTTTTTTCCCCTACTAGCAGACTGGTAACTATCTTTGCAATAAAATCTGCCTTACAGTAAGCATAGCAAAAACTGCCAGTTAGACTTAGTTCTACTTTGCTTTCCGTGGAAATAATACATTACTTCTTACTGGTTTTTGAAGCCTACCGTAACATTTAAGCATAAGGAAGTTAAGATCTGCCTTTGACTTCCAAACCTTGGAATGTACAAGAGATGCTTTCATATACTTGCCATTTGTCTACATCTTTACATTAATAATTGACCCCAGGAACACAGAAATATTAAACTCCCTTGGATTCTTAAAATCTGCTTTCTTTCTAAATCGAGCAGACAGCTTCCTTTGGCTGAGCGAGCCAGAGGGGCACAAACCATGTCTGCATTTCTTTAATAACAAGACAGTCACTATAGTATTGCTAGTAATGACCATTTAATTATAGGTGGGTGGGGTTTTTTGCAGCTATATTTACTCTTAACTTGAACAATATGAATTTACAGGCATGCCGGTCGTGCCTCAGTGCATGCACTTAAGCAGTTACTAGATTTTTGGGGACATGAATGTAAGGGGTACTCTGAATTCCTGTAGTCTTCTAAACATTTAATACACAAGACTTAAAAAATGCTGTGGGCTTGCTTTAGAGCTATGATTTCTCAAGTGACTGTCTCTGGGCTTTTCAGACAGTGTTGGGAATCATGGAAATAAACCAAAGAATGACTTAAAAAACTTTTTTTGAGTGACAATCTGTCATGTGGTTTTTCAAATCTAGACCTTGACCCTGCAACCCCTTTTCTAAACCATCTTCTCCCCTGTCCATTGGATTTGGTTAGGTATGTGCATGTTTGAGTAAAGGTTTTGGAATCTGGCCCTTTCACTAGAGAATTTCACAGCACCATGAGTAATAAATGTCAGTTGATTGTGCAGAATCTTGGGTTTCCATGGAAACCATGTATATATTTAAAAAAAAAAGAGGCAACTACCATTTTAAATTAACTGTTATCACGGATTCAGAGGAACGCATATGTGACCCAAGTCCTGAATGGGGTGTTCCAGTTGTGCTCAGTGTGGTTCTCCATGTGTGTGTTTGCACACACGAGAGTGTGTGTGTGTGTGTTCTCTCAGCTGACAGCTTCAATATTGCTATGAAAGCAATCTGGTTTTAAAATACTTTTTTTTTTTTGGAAGACCAAATAACTTGAATTTGTATTTGCAAAATGCTTCAGCTCCTATAAAATTAGAATAGAAGATGCCGCATCAGTTGTAAGTTTTTTGGGAACATCCTATTTTTAATGTTAAGCTGCTTCAAACCCTCCCCTCCCCCAGTGTTCTAGGATGTTAACTGATGTAACACAAATGGCTTTTTATACAGTTCTGAATAATGTTAACACACAACACTGGTTGAGACCGTGAATGGAAATAAACATCTATTTAAATTGACAGGTCTTTTCAATACAAAAATAAAATCAGATTTTTTTCAAAGTAGATTATGTTTGCTTTGTTTCCTTTGGGAAATCACAGTTCTGTCAGTTTTTCTCTAACTTAACTTCCATCACAAAACTACCATGAGCAGCTTTAGCTGAGGAAATCTTACATGACAACACATTCTCTGTTGATTGCTGTCGTACTCTGTTCTCTAGCCAATACCCCACTCCTTCCATCCTGGTTTCTTTAAAAAGGAAACAAAATCCTTATCCTTGGATAGGAATCTTTTTCTAGTTCAACCTCAGTTCTGCAAAATGGGAAGAGCCCTTAACTTGTATTGGCTTCAGCATCCTTGGCTAAGCTCAGAAGCCACATAACAATGCCCTGTTTAGGAAAAGTCTCTTTGGCATTGTGACTTTGTGTGCTGCTTCACCTGCATCCCTTATTTTAACTGATAGAAGAACTGTGCATGAGGTTAACCAGTTGCATTCAGAAGGATGCACTGGTTTGAAGCAGCTCTTGCTGCTGAAATTTTGTAATTCTGGACTGGTTGTGTGGGTTAGTGACTGGTCCACCAGTGACAATGCACTTTTCTGGCGTTTGAAAGGAGCTCAATCAGCCTCTTCCCTCCCCAGCTCGCTGTGTGTGCTGTGCTGGAGCTGTGCTCCCCAGGCATCCTGTCCTTGGGTAGGATAATGGCTTTGGATTTCTTGCAAGGATCCAGTATGTACAGTTTGGCTCTGGGTACCTCTGTCTTGGTGGTTTGGTCAAACGCTTATTGTCTTAGGGACAGAAACAGGTAGATGGGATTTCATTGCGGGGGGGGGATGGACAAAAGGCCTCCCAAAACTGAAGTTTCTGTTCCACCACTCTGCATTCTGGGGGAAAAATAAATACATCTGCTCTACCTCTGCTCAGTACTAATTCATGTTCCCTGCTCCTCCCCTTTGGCTTGTTTTTCCTGACATCGCTTTTGTGTGGAAAGGACTGAATACAACTCAGTTGGCATTTGCCAGTCAACTTTTTCAATAGTGAATTCCTCCCTGCAGGCACTTCAGCTATTTTCCACAAACTGGTGTCATTAGCTGTTTCAGTGCAGTGAAAAAATCAAGGTTTGCCTCTTTTTGTTGTTGTTTGGGGTTGTTTTGGTTGGTTAGTTTTTGTTGGTGTTGGTTTTGGTTTTTTTTAAAAAATCCAAATATGTCTCTTCCTACATTCTAGCTACAGGGAAAATGGTGTTAGAAAAAATTGATTTGGACCTTTTCAGGAAGTATTAAGCTAAAATTTTGCTTTATTATAGCCCTTGCCATGTGATGCTTGTTCCTTTCTAAAGAATTGGTTTGTTGTTCTGGTAGTCACAAAGTCACTGTCACTTTGCCATTATAGGGCTCAAGGAAAAAAGATCTTCCATTCAGAGCAGGCTGCTAATTTTGCCTCTTACCTTCACTTCATTACAGCATTAAGGTCAGCTTTAAGTAACATTTCCTCCCTGTAAATTGCTTGCCTTTCTCTAACATGGTGCTGCAGCCCCTTGATCCAACCAACAAGTGCACAAAACAACACTGCAGTGGGCATCTGCTTGCGGCCCAAAACAACTGGAGAAGAGATTTTTGCCAGCCACGTGCCTCAGGCAGAGTTCTGGTGCTTCCGGAAAAAGAAGGAGAAGCTCAGAGAGGAGAGGAAGCATGGGACTTTGTTTCTCAATTGTTTTTTAATTTCTCTTTTCCCCTTTGAAAGCAATTCATTAACATCGAAGATTACGGAAACAGTTTCTATTCTAGGTCACAAATAAAGCAGGTTAAGACTTTTAGCAGAGAGTTGGGATGATAGTAAGGGGCAGCTTCCAGCCACAGAACTCATGTTCCTTCCCATACCTTTTTTTTTATTATTATTGAAAAAAAAAAAAATAAAAATCACTGTTCCCCAAAGCCTAGGACTAGTAATTAAATTGTAGCTGCAGGAATAACGACAGATATGGGCCCCTTGCCTACACTTTTTCATCTCTGCACCCATCTCCCATCTGGTTTTTGTTTGCCCTGAAGCTTAAGTGATTTCAAGATCCTACTCTCGCTGGCATGTTCTCACCATGTGCCCATTTTAAATCTCTCCAGGTATTTTAACCAATGAATTAATTGCCAGTTGTTGACCTTGACACATGTAGATCCTGTAAGTCCTGACACTCATCAGGCGCTTTTCTTAGCACAGCGGCACTTCTGGGGGCTACAAATGGAAACCTTTGTGTTGTCCAACAACTTTCTGTTCTAAACCACTCTGTGTAACCCTGATTTTGGCTTTCCCTGCCAAAGGAGGAAAAGCAAGGGTGGCATTAAGGACATGAAAGGCAGTATTTCGGGAAGCACCCAACCACGTAATCTCCTTGGAATATTTTAGGGGTTTCCTGTTGTAGCGGGTATCAGCACTACGTCCAGCTACTGTGGGGCAAGTCCAGTAAGAGCAGGTGGGATTTACATTAGCACCTGTAATACTGGTAGATTTGTCCCCTCAAAGTCTTCTTGTAAAGAGGGTGCCAGTGCTTCTCATGGTGTTCCTGGGCAATAACCTGGAACACGAGCCTTTGACACGTGGTCAGTGCTGGAATCCACGTAGTGCCACGTGAGAACAAAGTGCTGTAATGATGATTGCTCATTATCTGATTATACAAGAACTTACAGCCCCAGAGGGTGAAAACTAATTAGATGGTTATCTGCTCTTAAAATGGCAACAAAGAGATGAGGAAAATTCATTCTTTCGGCTCTTGTTCCAGTACTGTCAGCAAAGTCACATGTTCCTTTAAAGGTGAATGAGACAGTCCAGGATGGATAAAGCTCTCCCCATCCTGCTGCAAGGATTGAGGCAGGGGAATCACCTGCTTACTCAAAAGCAACTCAACTTTTGAGATCCAACTCAAAATGAAGGAGGATTCACTGGCACAGGTTATCCAGGAAGGCAGCCCATGCTGGCCTTCAGAGCCATATGGGTCACCTTCTACACTTGTTTGTGCAGAATTTTAAAGATAAAGTGTCTGGAGTGCTTGGTCCCATGGTGCGGATGCAGTGTGCTGGGGACAGGCCTTGGTGTTACCGCATTTTGAGACATGCAGTTTCCATCTATGAAAAGAGGTGCCTGTCAAAAAAAAAGCAGTGGTTCTTTTCTGTGTGATTCAAGATCCTGCAGCTTTTGTTGCAGTAGTAGTAGACCTCTATAAAACCCCTCATCCTGAGTGCTGATGATCAGCACCTTAGGCTCTAATCTAACTTTGCAAAAAGTAGACAGCTTCTACCTCATCTCGAGCCACGTCTTCCTTCCTTCGGAGTCCTCGTTCCTGCCTCTCAGCATTCATATATTATCACTGACCTGGTAAAAACACCAAGCCCTCACTGCTTAAACCAGGGCCCCCCCAAACACAGGGGATGTGCCAGCCTCTTCGGAGCAAACGCCCCTGACCTGCTGTTCTTGGGGTGCTGTTGTGAGATGAAGGCAGGCAGCAAGGCGCGGCTCAGCAGGACCACACACTTCAGCTTCTATCGCAGCGGTGCTCCGGCAAGCAGCAGGTGCTGAGCTTCTGTGGGATTTGGGAGCGAAGAGTTCCTCTGCCTGTCCTGCCTGTGTCACCCAATACTGTAGGCATTCTCAAAACACAGTCTGGAGGCTGTAAAACACACCTGGCATGGTTATGGTGCTCTCTGGTAGCTCACAGCTCACACCTGACCGCGATTTAGAGCTGCTGGCTTTGGAGCCAGCTACGAAGCCCATGTATCTATCCTGCCAGAAAAGCCCCCTCAAAAATAACCACCAAAAAAGAGAAGCAGAATTTCTGCCCTTTTCAGAGCCGGGAACTAATTATTTCAATCAGGAAAAGCTTAATTGGGATTGGGAATGAAATTTCAAGCGAGTGCAGCGACACCCAGGCAGTTTCTGGGGAGCAGCTGATGTGCTCTTGTCCACATTCTTGCAGTTACAGAGCTGTGTACAGTTTTGGGTTGTCATTGATTGCAGAGCTGTTAGCTGGATGTCTTCTATATCCAAGCTGGCTTTTTCCCTACTTTCATAAAAAGCACAGTGCAAGTTTCTGCTATTAAAGGTGGGGGGTACTAACTTGGGAGGTAGGTTGGTCCCTTGTAAATCAGAATGCTTGCTATTTCTGGAGATTTTCCTAAGGAGTGGAGTGGGTCAGAAGGAAGTGACTCCTTATTTTTTTAATTACCCATCCCCCCTGACATTGTAACACAGTTGTTGCTTTCAAGAATATTGCATGGTCTGTTTTCTTCAGACTATTGGCTCATCTGGTAAAATAATTAGCTGTTAGGCAGACAGAGGGAAAGGATCACATCTGCACAAGACAGGAAGACTGGGACAGTAGAAAGGGGAAAAAAAATTCCCTGCTTGAATCACAGCTGCCCACCATGCATAGTAAGAGAGCTTGCCAAGAATATTCAAATTGATTTAGGAAGAAAAGCTGAGGAAACCATTTAACCCCAGCCTGCTTGGATCCATGACAGTATCTCCATGGGCTGCTCTGCTCCCACTTTGGGACGAAAGAAAGGTTTTCAAGCTGTGTGTTTCCCCAACCAGCCTTCCTGCATCCCCCTTCCTCTTTTGTAACAGGAACACAAAACACTGCTGGGCATGAGGGTGTGAGCAGCTTTGCACGTCAAGAAAAAACCCCAAAGGTGGGCACACTTATTTCGTATTGATGAGATTAAGTTGCAATTGGATCATGTGATCAAAAACCAAGAGCCAGGCACGTTATTCGTGACTTATTTCGGGCAACGGGAACTTTTTTGCTGCCCTCTGAATTAGGCCCCTTCTCAACAGAAGTGGTCAGCATGTGCATCATCTGCAAACAACCTTCTCAAGTGTTCGAGGCCAAAATCACTTGCTCAAGAGTTTCCGAGCACACACATCCGTTGCAGATCATTTGCAAGCACTTGGGAGGATTTTGCATCAAGAAATGTGCAGCAATACTTTGGACAAGTGAGTCATACAGCAAATCCCTTTCCCTACTCAAATAAATCTGAATCTGTAAGGATATACTCATTTAAGGATTAAAAATTAGAGCATTTAGAGTATTTGGTCTCGGAATCTGTTGTCTCTGGGACCATCTTTTGCTGCAGGAGTCCCAGGTTCAGTCTCAGCAGTATCTTTGAGATAAATCCATACACACACACAAAAAAGATAAATGCAGAACTCCACAGAATCGTATCCAAATCAAATAAAAGTGCTATAATGCAGGTGTTTTGATACTTCATTTCAGGTGCTGGTCCCACCTAAGCTGTGGGTGGGCTTTCCTTGCCAGCTGCAGCAGCCAACTCCAGCGTTAAGCCCCTCCAAACCTCTGCTCAGCTGCAACCTCCCCTATAATGGGAGGCCTTTGGCACATAAGCTTTTTTCCAGTTAAAACACAAGTTCCCTCGGTACCTAAAAGTCTGCTGCGAGGCGAGTGCAGATCTGTTGAGACCCTGACAGCACTGAGCAGCTATGTGCTGTGTCCATGCCTAAACCACAACAGGCCCTACCAGCAAAGAGCTCTCTATCAAGCTCGCCTGCGGAGCCAGGCTGAAAGATGTGTGCACAAGATGTTTTTGGATCAGGTCTCTCACAAAAACAGCTGTGGGAGGAAATGGGGCCAGTAGTCAGACCACATTTACCATTAATATTCATTTATGCACAAATACTAACACAATCATAGATGACTTCTAAAGGAACGAGCCTAAATACCTCCAGGAAGAGACAGCTCTGTGCTCTGGACAAATGATTTAGAGGCCACTGAAAGGAAACCCAAACCCTCTTCCTCTGTTTCATGAGAAGGGCCTCTCTAGCAGAGAGTTCCTGCTTGTGCATCCTGGTGAGGAGGAGACATCTCCTTTTAACACAGGATAAAGCACCTGGCTGGCTTTGAGGGCCCACAGCAGCGTCCTCAGCCTCTCCCAATTTGCCAGGGTTTGGCAGCCCCTTGCCCACAGCTGAGCAACTCCCAGGGATCCATTGCACACCATCCCTTGTGCACCGGAATGAAAAAGGTACCTGATGGCCCCCTAGAACTGGCAGCTTCCCCAGGCTACAGGAAAGCCACATCCTTGCATAGATCCAAATTTCCAACTGCTCTGTAACTCCTGCAGGAGAGAAATGATCCTCCCATCCTGCAGCACCAGAGCACTAAGCAGGTATTGGATGTAAATGTGCATTGCAGAAGGCTCAGATACAGAACTCAGGCTGTATGTGTACTTAGGTGGATATATTTGAGGGAAAGTGTTTAGTTATAAAAGGGGCAAAGAGGTGTAAACTAGAATGACATAATTTTAATTCTGAGCGTGGTTAATTGCAAGCCCCAAAATCACATGCCCAAAGCAGATGCAAGGCAACATCCCAAAGAATGATGGATATCTAGTACCCCAAACTTGCATCAGCTCATGGCAAGACAGAAACAGAACAAGGAAAACACAGCTTAAGCAAGGAAAACAAACAGAATGGGAAAGAAACAAAGAGAGGGAAGAGTGACAATGGAGATGATCAGGGAAGGAAGAAGGGGTGGCAATAAGAGGGATACCACTGGCTTACTAACCCTAGTTACACAATCAAGACCATGTTTGTAGGTGATTACTCCCTGTTGGAACCAGTTATGTCACAGGGAGCACAGCAAAGATGGAAGTCTAGGTTTTCCTCAAGAACACAGCTCCATTTTGAGGGGCAAAGTCTAGAAAAGTGCACAAGAGGGAGGAGACACAGAAACCTTCCTCCCCAAGGTTTGCTCAAGTTCCCTGCTCATGCGAGAAGTTGTTAAGGCACAGGGAGTGTAAATCCACTAACACTAACTGATGCATTTTCTTTCAAACCAAGTTCCTCTGTGGATCACTGTGAAGGAGCAAAAGCACAAGACCAAGCCCAAACCCCGTGCCATTGCCTCATATAGACAGTGAAGCGTCACCTTGCATGGATGGTCCATCTGACTTTCAGTGTCTGCAAGCACAAGACGATGCCTGCCAACTTCAAAGGAGATATTCTGGTGCTCAACAAGCAGGACGAAGCTTTAAAACCACTAGTAGTTACACTTTTACTGCCAGAAGCAACATTTTAATCTAAGTATTGGCTCCTGACAGAGGCTGTGTTCTGAGGCACTCCAACATCTTTGCTCCATCTGAGTAATTGCAAATGCCTGTCTTTAATCTATTTTCAAGAATTGTTGGCTTTGGGTTTTTGATTTTTTTTTTTTTGTTAAAGTACAAAAGAAAATGTTTCTGTGTGTACATTCATGGCAACAGAGCTACACCAAGACATAAACTAGTGGAAGGCCCATATGTAATGAGAACTGCTGCATTTTTGTAAAATGTAATGGGACAGATACGCAGCAGCTGTGGGTTACTCAAGAAGCAGCTAATTTAGCAAGCTGAATTCAAGGATATTTCCCAGATCTCCCAAACAATGAATAGCAGTGTTGTTTAAGATTACCATTATGCCTTACATCCTCCTTTGACTGTGAGCAGGGGGAGGAAGCCTCTATCTGTGCTTCTGGGGCAGAAGTACACGATTAGTGCCTGGCTATCATAGGAAGTCCCAGGGGAGCAAGGGGGTCTGGACTTGAAGGAAGGAAGGAAATTGTGCAGGATAAACAAAAAAGAGCCTCAGGAAAGCGGTTGAGATGGGCAAGACTTGGTGAAAAATAGAAAATAGAAATCAAAATGGAAATGTTGAAGGGATTGACTTGAGTTCTAACTAGTATTAAACTTCAAAACAAAGACACCATCTTCCAAAACAGCATAAGAAATTTAGCAGGTTTGTATTTCTGTTTATATTTAGGTTTTCTCTAAGGCAAGGTATTAATCAAATTATTTTCAGATATACAAATAGAAATGTTGAGACTTGATTACCCTTAAAATTTACTTTTCCAGGGATTTTACTCACCCTTCCCCTGTGTAAAATAAAAGAAGATACAGACAACCTGGAAGTAGCAAATGCAACCACTGCTCCATTTCAGTGTTCACTGAGGAGATGAGGCTGTCAAGCTCCGTTCTTCTACAGTGGCTGGTTTGCCAACTGCCCAATTTGATGCAGCCACCCCAAAGAGCCACAGACCCATTGCAAAGTCACCGTGGCTGCCCTGGCCCACAGCACAGCCCACCAGACCCAGCTGCCCTCAATTCCCACTGCAGCTGGAGCCAAGTGCCTCAGGGGAACCACTCCAGGTTGTGCTAATTCACATGTTAAAATAAGTTAAATGCACTGTTAAAAAAAAAAAAAAAGGGAGGAAAAATTAAAAATGGGGCAGCTTCAAACTCTGGCTCTTTACAAAATCTTTATTTTTTTATAGGGAAGGTCTGCAGTGACAATGCCAATGGTAGTTTGCAGCCACCCTTCTGCAGCTGGGAGACAGAGAGGGAGGATAGAGACTGGTTAATCTGGAATAAGTTGTTGTGGGTTCTACGAATATAAACAAAAGTGACCAGGCCCTCAGCAAACTAAGAGATTTCCTGCGTGAATAGACTTTGTAAAGGATTTTCAGTAACTTGGTAGTAGTAAAGTGAAAAGGACATTGTTGCATTAAGATATATTGCATTTATCTGTTTCCTGGATCATGATATTAGAATTTCCTCTTGCTGTACTATTGAGATAACCAAAACCTCTGCCTCTCTATAAAACAAAAATGCTTGATTTCCACACAAAAGGAATGAGCTTACACAAGAGAAGTACGAGGAAAATCCACCTCTCCTGGCCAAGCCCATGTCTCTGCTCCACTAGTGGGAATCAGGACTAAACGCCTAAAGCTCCAAAACTTCATGTGCACTCCTGGGGGTAGAGCAGAGCAGAGGCTCGTGCTTTACTGATGGAGTCATTCCCACAAACCCAGCTTTAGGAATTCATTATAGCAACAGGCTCAAGACAAACCTTTTGCTTAGTTACACAGAGAAGGGACCGCTCCTTGTGTTGAAATCAATGTTAAAGCCACTGAGTGGCTTATGTAACACAGCATTGGGCCTCCAAAGTGTTTTGTGGCAGAGGAGCACATCTGGAGTCAGCAAAAGGCTATCTCAGGCCAAGGACTTTGCTCTTTGCCATTTATGAACTGCACATGCAAGTCTGGGTGTAATTCTGCTCCCGGAGCAGCTGAAGTGAGATAACACAGCCAAAAGTTCGGGAACTACCTGAAATAAGCACGTTTTAAAATAGACATTTTTTCCTCCCCAAAACTTTTTGAGCTGACCCTTTATATTTAGTGATAAACAAACACCACTCTGGGCTCGTATCAGAATGCAGTTCCCAGAGCAGCTCATTCCTTTGCGCAAGGACAAAAGCCCAGCCCATCAGCAAGAGGAGCCGGAGTTTATTCAGGAGTCCATAGGAAACAGCTGTTGCTTTCAGCCCAGCCTCTCCTTTATCTCCTTTATTGTTTATTCATGTCTCAGCTCATACTAGCCACCGTGAGCAGGTCAGGACTGTGCACTCCAAAAAGCTCCTCAGAAGCTGATGGAACTCAGCCCAGTGCCAGTAGGATGGAGGAGCTGGGTTTTATATTATTCAATTCCCAGGTGGTGACAGAGGTAAATTCCTGACTTCATTAGCTAATAGTGCAGACAAGAGCCAGGCCTTTGCCCCTGATTTCTCCAGAGGGGGGCAAACATTCAGTGAGTTGCATGAAAGAAACCAAATGCAACAAGCCAAAAATGGAGTGTGCCTTTGGATATTTCCCCCCTTCTTCTCTGAGTTTGTTGACAATTCTTTTGTACTGCAGAGGACGTTTACTCCCCCTCTCTTCTGTAATGATGTAGTGAGTAGGATTATGCTCACAAACCTGCAAATGTTTATCTGTAAAGACTGTGCTGTGGTGTAATGGCATGCACAAGCAGTCCAGAGCCATAACAGACCAGGGGTATTTCTACAGAGAGGCAAGGAAAAGGCACAGAGCGGTGATCCCAATACATTTGCTGGAAATTTGCTAACAGGCAGGGGGAAAGACTGCAGCAATGAGCCCAGTGTGAAGAACAGGAAAATAGAAAGAAGGCAAAGGCTCCCACGTCCTCCTTCTAACTGCCTTCATTGGTCTCTGTTTCCCAGTCAAAACGTGGGTGTAATTGTTCAGGCATAGCATGAAGCTTTAAAGACTGACAGTGGATCCGGCATAGCGGGAGGACAGCATGATGTCAGCAAGAAGTGAGTTCTCCTCCTCAGCAGTGAAAGAACCAGCGAGCTAGAAATCCAGGGATGTTGGGACTTTAGTCCAAACCAGAAAGAGCACTTGAGCTCACCAGATTGGCAGGAGACAGAGGTCTCCCCTTGCAGAAAAGCTTTCCTGAGTTACAAACCACCTAGAGCTGCACTTATCACTCACGCCCTGCAAAGCTCTACAAAAACCAAAGCAGTGTCCCCTCGGGCGAGAAGCAACATGCAGAAGGGGAAAGGAGAAGTGAATGCCTGCTCGTGAGCAGACCTCGTTTCATTCAACAGCAGATGACAGTGTCACTTAGTTTCACAAACAGCTATTTAACATAAGGAAGCGTAATGAATAGAGAACAGCAGATAAGGCATAAATTAAACAGCCAGCTAAAGAATATGGCTCCTACTCCACTTTAAAAGGCAGGCCAGATGTCTTCAGATACTGTCGGCTGTTAGTCGGTGTCGCAAAGCCCTTTCAAGCTCAGCTAACTCGAGTCACAATGTGAGCTTGATTTGCTTGGCTGAGCGGGGAACTTCCCGGGCTCTGAGCAGGATCTACACGCAGCTGAAAATACGGTGGGAATGAGTCAGTTCCTTGGAGCTTGCGTGGGAGGCAAAGACAGAACTGTGGGTGGCTTCAAAGTGTTAAACAGCCTTTTAAATTCAGGCGCAGTTTCTCAGAGGAATAAGGAAACAGAGCTATTCACTCAGTCTGGATTTAGTTCCATGTCTTGGGTCAGCCTTGAGAAAATTGCTCTCTGACAGTAACAGCCACTTCCTGGTCCACTTGCTCCCAACCCAGTTCAGCTTCAGATGTAATTCTGTGGAGTTTAACAGCAACCCAGTTAGTCCCTCACCCACAGCAAGCAGCAGCAGCTGGCCCTTCTCTGCTAACATCTGGAGGCTGCCTCCAAGGCAAGGCAGAACCTCACCAGCTCTGTGTCAGGCACTTGTCTGTCCATCTCACTTCTCTGCATCCCACCCTTTTTGCTTGACCTGCCTGGGATAATAACTCTGCCAACACAGGCACCTCAGGTACCCAGTCCCTGTGGTGACAGAGAGCTGCTTCAACCTTTCCAGCTCTGTATTGGCAGGGAGTTTCCCTATCCCCCAGTCTATCATTCCACTTCTGGTGCCAAGAACTTTGGGATGTGGTCCTGCCCACAACCGGTTTGTGCATATAGGGGAAGGGGGATGCTGTGGGTTAAATTACCTGGTGCATTGGAAATTCAGGCCCCATCCAGTTACTTCCTGCCAACTGTTTGCCATTCAGCCTGGTTCTCCTATAGTGCAACTGGAGTCTGGTCAGCTCTAAAGAGGATTTATTGCTTTTACTGGATCAGGCTCACCCTTCCATTTAAGTGGATTAATGTGGGTTAGCTCTAACTTAGCTCCACACAGAATTAGCCAAGTTAACAGAAAGTTCCCTACTATTGGCAATGTTGTTGTTTTTATCCTGTCACAATGAATTTTTAATGGTCTTTCTGTGCAAGAGCAGCTTTGCAAAATCTTAGACTCCTGCTTTCCAACTTAGATGATCTGGCATGTCAAGAATGCAATGAATATTTAAACCTGTAGTTTGGCATAGCCTCCACAGGGCAGCCAGAAACCCTAGTCCTGGTCTTTTGGGGACTAGCCAGCAGCCATGCAAAGCCCTAAGGAACCAAAATCGCCCTAACCCCATCATTCTTTCGATTCTTTTAATTAACCTCAGGACTCATATGGAGGGTGGAGCTGTGGGTTATTTGATAGATGACTCAGATCACTCTGCCGGTCGTATTTTATTCACGTGTTGAATAAACTGTTGAATGAACTGTTGAAGCCTGCTATTTACCACTGGAACCAAGGTGCCCATCCCAGCAGACCATGTGCGACCATGTGGTAACAATCTCTGCCTGGAAGGACTTACAATCAAACCAGATTAGACAAAAGGGTCAAAAAGGAAGGGACCCCTCTTTTGCCCTCCTCGTACAGATGGGTGAACTAAGGGCTCACACACACATTCAAGCAGCCACCAATTAAGGGTTTACTGTAACCCCTTTGTACACAATTTAGCCCACAGCAAAATCAGGGCAAATCGACTTAGCTTTATTGGCTGTAAAAGGGCACCCGGTTCAGGAGCCACCACCAGAAATCCTCCATCATCCACTCGAACACACGAGGACAGATGCTGGAATCCAGCCAAGACAACGTGGCTTTCATCTTTTACATGAAAGGGGGCTCCCTTTGACATTTTGAGGCCCACTTTTTTAAGAGCTGTTATGCAAACTTCAGCTCACATGAGCTCGAACAATACGGGGGCGCACAGTTCTGAAAGTTTCAAAGTAAGCAACGTTTCCGTGCGCTCTGCAAAGAGGAACAGTGCCACTGACTGAGCAACTCCAACAGGTATCAGTTTGCATCCACCAGCCATAAGGAACGGCAGTGTTAAATGAATTTCTGGTCTCAGTGTCCCCTGAGTTATGGGTTTTGTAGAGATATTAGCCTGGAAAGATCTCTTCAGAAATTGGTGTTGCTCTCTATCTCAGTGTGGCTTTCTGGAAATCCCAGATCTGAGTGTTGGCAGGTCTGTGCTATTTAACTTGTGAAGCCATCATACCTCCTGTAGCTGGTGGGTTTCCTTACAAGTGATTATATTTAGGAGGCTCCATAAGCTGATATGCCATTATCTCAGTGTGTTAATTGATTAAGTCTGGCCTACATACAGTCAGCTGGACCATTCCCTTTTGAGTTGTTATTATTATTAGCAAGATCCAGACATTTTAAGTCTTTTGGAGCCCAGGAATCTCTCTCATCATGCAGGTAGAAGCCCACAGAAATCTCTTGGTATCAACTGACTTTCCAGTTACAATAATTTAATTTCACAGATGGAAAGATGCTTATATTGATGCACAAGAAAGTGATTAAAAAAAAAAGGTGAAAGCAGACTTCAATCTGACAACAACAAAAAAGAAAATCATCCACCTACAGCCCTTCAAAGATGCAGCCAACACTCTCAGCTGAATTAACAAATTGTGAAGCAGACCCTTTAGCAGCTGAAGTCAGACTGAAAAACACCAGGGCATTACTTAACACATTTCTTTGCCCTGATTGGGAAAACATGTCACTTCCCTCCTAGATATCACTGGTATATGTTAAAACAAGTATTCCACAAGCGATGAAATAAACAGGGCTTGGTTTCCAGAGGATGTGTCTGAGCATGACTGGCTGTTTAAGTGAGAGGTATGGTGTGAAAGCAAAGCTGCTCTGGTTGGGGTGGCTGTTCAGTGTCCAGCAGGGCATGACTGCCAGCTGAGTTTATCCACAGGTAAGGCATTCATCACGAGGTTTTTCCCACACTTTCCCCAGTGTTTAATCAGGGATGAGCTCAGCAAGAGCATTAATAGCTCTCTGTTTTACCCAGCTGCCTATTTTTATGAGGCCTGTAGGAAATTAATGTCTTTGAGACCTCAGTTTGGTTTTCCCTGGACACGTGGCTCAAGAACCATTACTGGAGAAGACCATTACACACAGAAGATTAATGGTGCAAATACAAGTCTGTCAGAAACCAAGCCAAAGATGAATTTGTCTTTTTATTCCAAGCTGTGATTAAATTCAATGAGGCGCAGAGCCTTAGGACCCACATCTTAGAAAATCCCACACCTACTATTTTCAGTGATCTGTGGCCTGATTTCCAGAGATGCCACTCATCTATAGTTCATGTTGAAGCAATTAAAAAAAAAAAATCACTAAATAATCAGACTAGATGTCTCAAATTAGGATGCAAACATCAACCAGTGAGTTTCTGCATCAGAACCCCAAAGTTTCTACTATTTGGCTGAACTGCTCACCTGGCCAGGCCTTGTTTTAAACAAAGCAGGTCTTTCACTTGTGTTGCTTGTGCTTAAGATTGAATAAATGACTCTTAAATTGACTGTGATGGCAGCTTAGGCTGCAGAATTTTCCTGTGTTTCATTATAGGGTATGGGAAAATGCACAGAATACCTTTGCACAAAGAAATAAAAGACACAGAGGCATTCTGGTATTGTTTTGTGTATCAGCTCAGGCTCTTAGAAAAATAGCTGCCACTAATTAGTGTCCTAACTCTGTATTTTGGGGTTGATTATACTTCACTGAAGCCAATGGGAAGTTTGCCATTGACCTCAGTGGGGCCAATGTTTTACATCTACCAAGCTTGTGGGTCTCAGGAAAAAACTAAGACATTCAACACCTCTCAGAGCAAAGCCCATTGTACTTGTCAGCCTAAACACTGATTTTGCACCTTCCTCTCAGACACCCAGTTCATCCTAGTTTACATTCACAGATAGAGCACAGCTGCTTTGGAGAGTATCTGAGTTCCAGAAAACAAGTATTATAAATCCAGCTCAGTGTCAGCAATCTGACAGATAAACAAACCAATAAATTTGCTGTCTTTTCACTACCTGCCTCATACCCTTCAACCTGTTTTGGGTCTTTTGACACTCAGGAGGCTCCTCGTACAATGACAAGGACACAACATCATCCCAACAATAAGAAAATTATGGTTAAAGGATTCATAAAAGGGTATTAAAAACTCTTGCCAGGAGAAAGATTTGGAGGAGACACTGGCATTTGCAAAGTGGCTGCTACGGGGCCACAGCTCCCGAACACTGTCACATCTGCAGGGCTATCTGTACAAAAAAATGGCTGGAAAAACCCCTCAAACTGTCACTTCAGCACTAGAAAAACCACCAGAGAAAATGGTAGAAGGGTTGTTATGGTATTTGAGAGAAATCAAATACATTTCAAATAAAAATTTGTTAGGTTTAATGAATAAACTCTCATCACTCTTATGTTCAATGGGATTTTTTTTTTTTTTTGAGAAGAGGCACATAAACTTTCCTGCTTGAGGAAATAAATCAATGACAAATTGTCTGATGTTGGGAAGAAATTTCCTCTGCTAGCAGATGATTCCAATACAGAGTTTCTTGTATTCTCTCCCTTTGAAGTATCTGGTACAGGCTGTGGTTAGAGACAGGATATCAGCCTGATGAACCCCAAAGACATTTTCTTGTAGCTCAGAGTTCAGATGGTCACAAACAGCAGTTGTTCTGGTTAGAAAAAAGCATCACGCTTTTGCTCTAAGTTCAAAAGCTCTCTGCTCAGCACCTGGATTTGCTGCTCTTCGTGCCACATCTTTACAACCACTTCCTTCAGGAACCAGCCATAAAACGTGCTCTGATGGTGACAGCTCTTAAAATGTTATGTATGTGAGTAGGTTTGAAAACACAGCCCTTCCAGAGGTGCTTCTTTGTTTCAGGACCTTTCTGTCATGAATATTACTACACAGGCACCCTTTCAACTAATTTTTTCTTCTTTTTTTTTCAATCTTCAATTGGAATTTTGACCTAAACGCTGTCAAAAATGAGAGGTGGCCGAGGGAATCTCCCTGCCAATTTGTCACTTTTCCAGTCAGAACTGCTTACTCTTCCTAGATACAATTTTTTTTTTTTTTCCAAGCTGGTTTGGGAAGGTCCAAGGAAATGAAATGTCCTGGTAATTGGGTACAGGAAAAAAAGAGCGGAAAAGCTAAGGTGCTGAATTTAAAACTGGGGATCCTAGGGTCCCCAAAAACCTTTCCTCAGGTGTCAGCAGGACACTCTCGCTCCTTTGCAGGAGCAGAAAATGGTTTCCATCTCAAACAGCCCTTTAAAGACAGAATTGGGGAGCTGGAGCACTGTGTAGGATAAGAAATCCCTTTTTATGGACTTGGACATTGTACTCAGTTTCCCTGAGGAGAATGGGGGAGGGAGAATCAAAGAATCATGGAATATCCTCAGTTAGAAGGGACCTACAAGGATCATTGAGTCCAGCTTTTGTCCCTGCACAGGACACCCCAAGAATCACACCATGTGCCTGAGAGCATTGGATGCTGGCATTCAAGTCCTGCAGATCCCAGGAGACAAATCCTGGCTTCGCTTTGGTTTATGGGATTTTTGCCACTGACTAAAGCGGAGTCAGGATTTTACCTCAGGGAACTGGACAACAGTCTCCAGTCATCTCCTACTTGTTGCTGGAAGGAGTCCATTTGTTCAAAATCTAGGGAAGCACAAATGCAGCAAATAGCAATGCATTGGTGATGGCTGCTAGAGTTTTGAAATTAAATGTATGTGGTATTTCTTGCCACCTCTCTGTCACATTACAGCCCTTTAAATCTCCCTGCAAAGACAGGGGTAAAAGTGTGAGGGCTTTGCTCACCCTACAGACTAATCCAGGCCTGTGGAACTTCTGGCCACATGTGGAAGCACAACTACGTCTCAGCCCTGTGGCAGAAAATGTACTTAAACTGTGGAACTGGCATCACTGCAAAGGCTGCCTTGCCCTGGCCAAATGGTTTGCCACAAACCCCTCCATTTCAGACAGATGAATGAATGCACAGGCTTTCCTGCTTGCCAAAATGCCCATGGTTTCCCCACAGCCCAGTCACTGGCCCCAGAGAAACAGCGTCACTGACCATCCAGCACATGAACCTCAAGCCACAGCAAAGCAGAAAACTCTTCTGAGCAGAATGTATCTCTCTGCTTCATCCTACAGCTATTTCACTTTCCACTTCGGAAGCCTTCTTATTTCTGTGGCTGGCTCAACCACTTAATAGGGTTCTGGGGTTTTCCTCAAGATGAGGATGTTCACCGAGAACTATTCACTAAACGAACAGAGAAATCCTGCAGCAATCCCCAAGACTTGGGGTCACTGCACAGAAAACTCTATTCATTGTTGCCAAGCCACAGGGGCAGCCACACAGCTGGAGCTTTACCTGTTTGTTTCGTTATTTAAAGGGTAACTGTCATTTGGGTTTTTAGCTCACGTTGGTATTTTCAGGCTTCTGCTCCAAAAGGATATGCACACACACACGTGCATCTGTATGTGTTTATGTGTCTATACATTTCCATTTTGGCAGCCTGAGCCTCAGTGTTGGTCTGAGCACTCCTCTTGGAGGCACAAAGCATTTGCCCTTCCTTGCAGAAATACATGGAAACCGCTATGGCTACTTCAGCTTGAACATCAGGGCCCCGCAGACATACATTACTGTGCTACTGGGAGCTTCATTTTAGGTATCCCTCCAAAAAAAACCCAAACAAAAAACCCAAAAAAGAACTGTATTCCTAGTTATGTTTCATATCTACGATGAACCAGTTATATCTACGATGTATCTTGCATCTGCATTCAGTCTTAGCTTCTATTCTTTTTTTTTTTTAGCTGCTCAGAGTTTTCTGAAATAAATTTATTGGGATTTGAATTTTGCAATGTTCAGACTCCTGCACAGAACCAGCAGAGTACTGCTTCTTTTGGCTGCCCACACCAAAATACTCTCTGCTTTAAGTTGTGGCCAGCACTTTTGCAAAATGTGGTTGAAAGTTATACTTTGTAACCTGGCTTTTATCATTGTTCTCAGGAAGTTGTAAAGAGTAAGCACTTTTAAAGTGAAATCACTTGAGTTCAGTAGTTCTGGAATTGGGCTTTTAAGATAGGAAATGACTCTCTGGGGCTCAAAGGAAGTTAATGCTTCAAATTTTAGTAGTGTCTGAGCTTTTAGTTTCTGAATCAGGTTGGAGGAAAATATAATCTGCACACTGGAAATCTCAGATTTGAAGACAGGATACATTTGGGAACATACCAGACTTGATACTTCAAGAATCCCACTGTATTGACAAGTTCCCTTCCCATGTTCTTTCCTAGGATTGAAATGTCATATCATAAGCTCTATCAGTTGATAAGAAAACACTGGCACAGCACTGAATTGGAGAAATTAAGAGTGTGAAAATCAGCACAGTGCTGGCTCAAAGCAATAAGCCTCATAGTAATCCTGTCAGTTGCCTTAAAACAGATGTTGGCCGATTCTGCAGCTCATTGTGACATAACCTTAGAAAATGCAAAAAAAAGGAATGCCAGGTCGTATGACACTTCCTATATAATTACTAATAATTAAGTAATCTAGATAAGAATTAAGTTTAAGGCTGTGTATGACTTGGCAATGTCTTAGCCACCCCAAAGTATGCATTAATTGTAGCTCCCCCATGCAGCAATACTTGCTCCTACCATCAGTGACTCTTTGGGTGATTACAGGGATGATACTAAGCCTGAATATGACTTTGTGCTCTCCCTGCCACCTTCCAGCATGGAGCTGTGACTGCTCATGCAGAGAGATGGGATGTGTTACAGTCCTTACAAACCTTTCTCTCTGCAACCACCCAGAGCGCTGCCGTGAGATCCCATCTGACACGACGTTAGGCAGCAGTGTTGGAATTCAGCAGAAGCCAAACCAAAGTCTGTTAATTCTTCCTAAGTGAATTCACAAGTGGGGAACAGGGGAATGAGATGAATGGCATGGCATGGTTGTGCATAAGTGCGGGGAAGCAACTAAAAATATTTGTGGGGATCTAAGTATACCACCCCAAAAATACACACATACTTTCCACCATTTAAATATCTTGTCTCTGGGTAGAAGCCAAACATTTTTCTATTTATTTCCACATATGTCACCAAGATTCTAAGGAATTTAATTGCCTAATTCAAAATGTTAAGAAAATACTAGTAGGCTGAACATCCTGGAAAAGGATAAGGTGTTAGGAGGATGTTAACTCACCTAGCATGGTGTGCTGAAGTCAGGAAAGAATATCTGTGCTGCACTCAAAGAAAAAGGCTGCATTTCTTTTATACAAGAAGCCAAATTATGCCTGTGGTAAGCACTGAGAACACATGCAATGATACCTCTTGCTTCCAGGCATCCTGAGAGCTACTTCCAATTTGCATTTCCAAGTGGAATTAGCAGAGAAAGATTTACACACCCCTGGCTGGTGGTTTGCTTTGTGCTCCATGTAGTGAAGCTCCTGCTGAACCCCAAACTTCCCAATTAATCTTCAGAATGATAAGAGAAATGACCTTTGGATCAAGATGGTGGTGAACTTGTGCTTAGGATACTCCAGGCCAGACTGTGCCACAAAATCCTCATATGACTTTACACAAGTCATTCAAACTCTTGGACTCACTTGTTTCCACAATAGGGATAAGTCCATTTTGGCTCTTTAAATTACAAGTTCTCCAAGCAGAGTAAGAAAAGCTTAGATTACTGAGTGATTAAATCAGGCCAGGTGAACTCTCCTCATGCAAACATTCTGCCCCTAAAAGCAACAGTAGGTAGCTACATTCCTGAGAGTATTCTAAACTGTAATTTGTATTATGTTTACTAGCGAAATAGATTTTACACCGTAAAATAATCAATCCTGTTTCATATGGTTGCAAGCTTACAGTATCTGTGTACTTTCCAAACTCAGTCTCTGTGACTCCATCCTACCTGTCCCAGATGATCAGGAGTAAATTAGGTTGCAGAAGGTTGGTTGCCATTCACGCTGCTTCGTATCTTCGTGACACTTTCATTTTCCACAGGTGTGGGGTCCAAAGGTACCATTTTCTGGTTTAGTTTAGAAATCTCCAGGCATAAGCAATACCTTTGATTCACAGATGAAAGCAAGAGGACATTGCAGGCTGTAAGAAATGTGACACAGCCGGCCATTTTGTGGGACAAGCTGAATCCCAGTGGCCAGGAACAGGGTCAGAGTGCTGGCATAATTAGTCAAGAGAGCACAGACTGTGAGCAACAGGCTGCTGGAGTCAGTCTGCGGCTTTGCTGTGGATGGAGCCAAACATCAACAGACTGTATGATTTTGTGTGTTGCAAGTCCTGAACACAGCACCTGACCCACAGTGCCTGTGCTTGTCATGAGGATTGCAAGTATTTCTAAAAAATATATAACATACATACAGTTGTATAATAAACCTACACAGAAATGTTTATATGATCATATAACGTTTCTAGGAATATGTAAATACAAATACAACCAACAAAAAGTGTGCTCTTTGCCTCCCCTCTGACATTGCTCCAGGCACCTCTGTTGTCCAGCAGTGAAACAAGCAGCAGCATATAAAAAGGAGCAACAGCTTGGCTGTGTTACCACTTACCTATGGAAAAATAAAGCTGAGCTCGGCAGATGTGGTTGGTGGTGGCCTGACAAACTCCTGTTGGAAATAATTACAAAAATTTGGATATACTCAGTAGTTTCCCCCCAGTTTCCTCAGGTGACGGGGGGCAACCCGGTGTCCATTTTAACTGAGTTTTTCTCCTGACATCTCCCACATTACATCTCTCTGAGCAGGGATGGCAGTGCCAGGCACCTCAGGAATCCCTCCTTACCAGCCGCTGCAAACCCGCTCCGCGTGCCCTCAGGAATCGAGGCGGCCCTCGCTCAGCAGCCACTCCTGTCACCCTCCTCTGCCCTCCCCTCCTCCTTGGAGCCATTCTGCTTGGGTGAAACAAGATAAAAACAGTTCTACAGCGTTTTTACCTCAGCCCCAAGCGGGTGTGCGGGATGAGAACCCAGGAAGAAGAGCAGGGAGAGCATGAGGGAACCCCGGCTGCTGCCAGGGCCTATTGGGGTGCGGTGCCACTAGGGCACGTCCTCCCACTGAATGTGTGAAACACCTGAAAACCACCCAAAAACCACTTGGAAAAACACCTTGTCCTCATCCTCCCCACCGTGTCTCGGCGAGGGCAGCCCATGCCCAAGCCTAGCAGCCTTTACCACCCAAAAAGATGAAATAAAGCAATATTTTTCCTCAGAAACCCCGAGGTAGCTCCAGAGATGCCCCCGTTCCGTTTTCCCCTCATTTCCCGGACATCCAAATAACAATAAAAGGCATAATTTTGACAATAAACGGCATCATTTTGATATGATGTATTTATATTTACATGGTACATTTTAAAGCAATAGCTACACTGATCATACATATTAGAAACAATAAAAAAAGAAGTTAAGAACTAAAATGTACATCATACACTTGTATATATATTTTTTTTTACACAGAGGTAAAAAGGCTTATAAAAATCAATACAACAGGGTTTTAACTTTTAGTATATAGATACATAATGATGAGGCTTCAGGCACTTTAATTTGTTAATGTGAGCAATAGCTTGGAAAAAAAACCCAACAAAAAACAAAAAAACCAAACCTTTCCACAACAGGAAAAAAAAATTGGTTAATGTTTTTGTTACCACAGATACAAAAATAAAATCTGAATAATTTCTCTCAAATGATTGATGTCAGTATTGCAAAGCTGACTGGGATAACGCTACACACTGTTCAGCAGCAGTGTGGAAATTAAGGAGAAATATTTACAAAAAACCACCCATTTCTATCCTTGTGCCCTTACACCACTGCCATCACAAACCAAATAACGCACGCAGCAAAATCTACAAGTATTACAAAAACCCAAGAAGGAGGAAAAAGGAGGGGGAGAAAAATAAAATAAAAAAAAGAGGGACTTTTTTTTTAAACTTTTATTTTCAGACATACAGAAAGGCTTGGAGTATGTCTACTTTATTTAAATAAATAGGGGCACTTCAAGACCGGACAAAAAACTGTAAGATCTTTTTGTAGTGTTGTGCTTTATAGAGAGAAGATCTTACAGATGTTTGTTTACATGAAACAACTTTTGAGAACAGAAATAAAAGGAAAAGGTTGTTTCATTAATTATTTTTTTTACGAGGCTGGCTTGATGTTTACTAGACACCATTGAGAGATTTGTCAACTGCTATTAGGCACAAAATATTTATATTTCATTCAGCAAACCCAGACACATCACCCAGAGTGTAACACTCCATCCCTTTTCCACTATCATTCCATTTTTTTCTCCAACTGAAAAAAATCCCCAGTAACTGCTGTGAATTAAACCTACCCAACTCTATAGTGTATAATAAGCACATTGCATACTTAATACATGGTTGACTAGAAAGCTGTGATTAACTCTCAGAGGAACCGTTGGGACATTCCACCAAGAAAGAATGGCAAGCGTTCCTTTTACATTTATTTGGCAAATTAATTATTAAAAAAAAAATTCCTCTCTTTTAAGACTGATGTCAATGTGCAATAGAGGGAGGGAAAGGACATGCGCCCACTGGCAATTTACTGCAGAAAGAAATTATGGCAGGAACAGCAGTGCCAGCTTTGACAAGCCAATCCCTAGCTGCCTCAAAGTATTCGGATTGTACTATGCTAGTTAGAGCTCACTGCGCTAAATCAGTTTTTTTATTTTTTTTTAATAAAAATTATTTGGCTATTCCTTGTAATATATTAGAAAAATACTCTTTTTCCAAGCTAATTACAAGCCTTGTACACAAGACAACATGACATTAAAAAAAAAAAAAAAATTAAAAAAAAAAAAAAATTAAAGAAATATTATCCTGCTGTATGCACCTTATGCATCCACTTGATAAAACCTGGGTGGTGAACTGGGGAGGGGGAAAGCCAGGCAGACGCTTTGGTCTGGCTCCTGCAAAGACTCACCTGCTTCATCCTACATACAGACTCACAGAGACGCCGGCTGCGTGCGCAGTACGTTGAGACGTGTAAGTATCTGGAGGATTGGGACCACAGGTCACAAACTGGAAGTGGTAGTTAAGATCCTGGCTTTGGATTTTTAAATACCTGTTTGGATTGCTAAATGTTGTTTCTACAGTGGACGCATATGTTCTCATGCTCATGTATACAGAAAACAAACAGACACGATTTTCCATATAATCCACCACGTAATGCAGCATTTCCCCAGAATTGCCATAATAGTGCTTTTGACATTGCATTGTTAGTAATTCTTTGCATATCAACAATTTTCCTCATCTGGAACCTTAGTGTTTTATTCACAGATCATTACATTGCTGGCTAATGAAGAAGTTCCCTTTCTTTTTGGGCAGAGCTCTGAAAACACAGTTTTATTTTTCCAATGTTATTTAGGGAAAAAAAATAAACACTAAAATTTTAAGTTTCCCTTTCAAGTAGTGGTCTGAAATGATTACAGGTAAGGAGGACTACCAGATTCTCAATGGTTATGTGACTATGGTAACTGAGCCTTGCTTTCTGCTCACAGAGCTTTGCGAACAGAGAAATAATTTAAGATGTTTGCTGAAGGAAATGACGATGGACTCTAGAAAGAGAAACTGCAGCTTAGATGGCTATTTCAGCTTTGGAAAACAGAAAAAAAACCCAAAGAAAACCAGTGACAGAAATACTGTGTTGTGGTACAAGTTTGTTACTAGCACACCTTCTATACACACACAATAACTTGACGGCAAGTTAAAATATCTTCCGAGTGAGATTCCATCCACTACACCGCCCCATTTCTAGAAATGCCAAAGCTTGCTAACATGCTGATGGTACCACACAAGCGGAGGCAAGACAGACATGACCTGGAGATGTTCTACAATCCACCACCATTTAAAGCAGTTCTTCTCTCAAANCATTAATTCTCTGGGTCAAAAATTCACAGCTGAGAATACCTTACATCACCATCTCACCCCACAAAGAAATAAAAAGAAACAAAAAAAAAAAAAAAAACATGTACAAGACAGTCTGTTTTGATTACAGATTAATAATACAAAAGTCTATGCTGTAGGTTAGTTAGTTAGAACAGTTGATGAGCAAATCAATGCAGTGTGAGCCCCAGACGACTCAATGTAAAGTGATCCAAACTGGTGGTTCCCGGATGCTGTCGGGCACAGTGGCTGCATCAAAACGAGTGATCTCAATGCTCCAAAACCAACGTGTTCCTTGAACTACAGGAGAAATGTAACACTTCGAATGCATCTGTAGTCATCCAGCAGCTTTGTGTTTTCCACCACAGCACCTGCACATGACCCCACAGTGGTAACAAGCCCGAAGCGGCAAGTAACAGCACATACATGGAGCAATGAAAGACAAGGCGATAAGGGCCATCCACCGGAGGCAAAACATTTCATCACTGGTGTCGCACGAGCAAGGATCCGTATAGTCTCCTTCTGGGTCGGACATACAGTGATAGAGCATAGTGTCTGCGCACCACATACAGCTCACTCGATGGATGCAAGTCTTGACGCGGTCTGGAGCATCCTGGCACTGACCCCGTTTGTTCTCCTCGTGGTTGAACATGTCCCTGCAGTACACGCACCGCGACCTCTCACCGTCTTCCTTCCGCCTGGGCTTGAATTTGACAGGTTGAGTCTTTATCACAGCACCCTTGATATCTTCACCCAGGTCAAAGTCCGAGTTGTCTACGTAAGGATAAGTGTATTCGTGTTTTGAGGCCTCGCTTTTGGCAAAACGTACGTAGGAGTCCATGTCATCAGGATCAAAGTTCTTTCCTCGTGCTGGGGCATGGCGATAATCCTCATATCCAGTCATCCAGATCTTTTCCCGAGGATTGATGCGCACTATCTCCTCATCATCGTCTGGAAAGTTGACGTGCCGGTAGGACCGTGGTACTGACTGTGGAAGTAGGAATGGAGAGGAAGAGAGAGAAAAGACAAATAAGCTCACTTAGCTACTGGCAACCGCTGTCTCCTTGCTTTGTGAAGAACCAATATTTAACAATTTTGTCTTTCCTTTTTTTTTTTGTACGCCCTTCACCGTGATCCACCACAGGAATTTCAGCCTTTGGCTCAGGAGTGAGTACAACTGTCACAGTCCCACAGCGGCCTGTGTGCACCTGGTACAATGTCACACATTAAACCACAGTGTAATCCCTCCTCTCCCCCTGCCTTTGTTTTTAATAACTGGAAGCCATTTAAACTTAACTGAGAGGGAAATGGGGAGAGTGGATGTGGGGGAAAACCAAGCATCAGTCTTTGCTCTGGCAGAGACACAGAGCTTCAGGTTGTAGCAACACTGGGAAGAAACCTTACTTGTTCTAGATGGTAGTGGTCAGAGCTATAATGGTCGTGAAGGTGTCCACGAGTGCAAATTCTTCGATGTTCGCAGGATGCAGGAGACGCCAGAGTTCGCACAGGCTGTTCCCTTTTCTGAGAGGAGTTGGAGGAGCTATCTGTAGCATTCTGTTTTAAATGGAAAGGGAAGTGGGGGGGAAATGGTCACACACTCAGCTGTTACCACACATGGTATTAGGAGATGTTTTGCCACTCACTGAATTTGCACACACCTGCAATATTGGCAACACCTGATGGCTGAAGGCTTCATAAAGTTTCACATAAAATACTTGAAAGAGGCAAATCTGTTGCCAGGCCATAAAAGCTGTCGCCACACACATGGAAAAATAATATGCCATAGCCTGCCCGTGACATATTCACCAACACCACTTGTATTTGCTTGGCATGTTATTTGTTATCCTGGGCATGGCAGGACGATGAGTCGTCACTAGAAGCTCCCTCTGAGGAGGAAAGTTAAACTCCACCAAATGATGCAATTGTGTTAAGTCCTGCGGGCTCAGACAGAGCATCTACCCAGGCTACGAAAACACTGGCAATTTTGTTAACCTTTACACGTTCTCCAAACACTCACCAAATTCCAGTTCATCACAGGCTACTTGAAAAAATCAGCTTTCCTTTAAAAAGTTCAGGGTTTATTTTCCCCTCTCGTTTTGTCACTAATCTCTAATGTGCAATGAATGTTACTTGAGTTTTTATACATTCCTGGCTCACCGTGAGCACTTTCTTTAGGTTAATTTGTTACATCATTATGCAACAATGATCATGAAAGGGTGAAATATCACCCAATAACATGCTGTTGCCAACACCTGCAGCTTCTTAACATAGGTATTTTTCCTCCTGCAGAAATACACAGTGGGGTAACAGGTTTAGCCATCATCTCTCCACAGCCTTTCCTAGGTTAGTACAGTTGCCATACGATATCTAGAAATCCAGGATTTTGCCTGTTAATTCTATTTATAGCCTTTGGGCTTTTTCATATTACCATGAATATCAATGGACAGCTGTTAAATGCACCAGCAAACCGGAAGCAGGAGAAAAAAGAGCCTCCATGCACAACGATGAGAACAGCTGTAGCATGGAACGTGCCTAAAACATTGCTGCTTTGAAACAAGAAAAATCTCCACCCCCTCCTGCCTAAAACATTGCTGCTTTGAAACAAGAAAAATCTCCACCCCTCCCCTCCCTCAACTAACAAGATGTGCTGCAGCTACGAGCCCAAGAGAAAGGTTTCCATTTGCCACCACAGTTAGCTAGAGACACAACCTTGAGAGCAAAGAATTGTATCAGTAGCATAAGACTGGTTTTACCCGAAAAACCTTCTCTCCTTGTCAAGAATGCACTCTCTAAACACTCTTTTCCAATGAATCGTTTCATTTTCCAATGAAACAACAAGACTCTGTCCAAAGATGAGAACACCTTGAAGTGTCACAACACAAAAACAGACGTTGGTCCTCTTTAACTGGTATAGCACTTAAAAAGCACTGAACTCCCAATTTAAGTTTGTTGAAAGCAAATACACAGATGTTTGCAGTGTGAGGTAAAGCCAGCTGGGGTTATCTGAGAGGTACAACAAGCAGGATGAGTTTTGAATGGCTGACCCACCCATTGGGAACAGACTTTCAATGCATGTGTTTGCTTTGGTTGTTTCTTTCCTATTTTTTTAAAACAAGTATGTAGAAACAGATCAACTCTTAACACAGTTAACACCTCTAAAATGGAACTGCACCAATATTCAGGCTCTTCTAAAAAGGTGGTTTTATCAGCCCAGTCTTCACAACTTATTATACAAAGGCACTTCAAATATGGGGTTTAAACCCTTCAAAGCCAATTCTTGTGCCTGTAACTTCAGATCCTACAATAAACAGCACATTTTGGGGACATTTCAAAAGAAAACCAGCAGCTTTTACAAATACTTCATGATAAAATAAGGCTTACAACCTGTTTGAAAAACCTGAGGAGAGCTAGGATTTAGTTACAACAACCCTGTTGGTACTCATACGAGTACCTTTTTTCCAGAAATGTACCTGGTGCACACCCCATAGTCTGGGCAGCCTCAGCTTGCTCTCAAAGTTAAACTTTGACTGACATGAACCAAAAAGGACATAGGCCTTAAAACCGTGCTGTGGCAGCCAGTAGAATCCTTCACCTTCACTGGATCCGTGACTGAGCCCTGCTGGGAAAAGCCTTTTGTGGATTCGCTCTGAAAATATCATGGGTGCTCATGGGTGGAACAACGAAGCCTGGGAAAATTACCCAACTGGAGGTGGTTGCACATACTGTCCTGCAACTCCCTCGCTGGTCCTACATGAAAATAAAAATCCCACCCAAACTGGATATAACTCCTAGATAATCTCAGCAGGGCAGCTGGGAGCTATAACCAGCCCTCCGAGCAGCGCTATTTGCTGCCTCCCGGGGAAGGCAACATTTCTGCAACAGGCAACTGGAAAGGAGGTTGTAGCGATTTTTATCTTGCCTGATTCGTATCTGCCTTTGCTTTCCTCCACACCTTCTCCTCCTTTAGACCTATCAGGGCAACCGGGCCTCTCCTCCACATGTGTTGACACGGCTACAAAACCTGTTTGCAGCACACCACACGGGCTGCGGCTCCGCTCTCCGCTTTCACCTTATCAAAAATTGCTGCATTTCCACATTCAATGTCCTCAGATTAGAGGGGCAGTTTGCCAACACAAATACTTACTCTTAAGAGCCCAGAAAGGGGAAATCAAGCTATCCAAGACCAGGGCTCTGCTCACTGGTCCATAACAAAGTTCACGTTGGCTCCTGGTTGGTGACGCTAAAGGCAGCAGCTGGTTGACAAATGCAGGGTTATCTTGCTGGCCATCAGCTGGGACAAGCACTGTTGCTTTCCAACAAGGTCCCTCATGGAAGCTTCGAACTTTCATAGGAGAAGAGATGTCTTGACACATAGGAATGGTTTGAAGGTTGAGGAAGAAGAAAAAAAGGTAGGAAATACCCACTTCCCAAGCAGAAGGTCACCACTGAGCCCCACAGGCTCCTCACCTGTGCTGGTGAGAATACTCGTCAATGACCTGAGAGAGGTGAACAAGACAACGGTGTTCTGATGAAACTTAAGTTATTCAAAATGAAAGCTGAAAACTTGCTTAGGAATCTCATAATGCTGAGAGACTGCATGTTAAAAAAAAAAGACTTAAATGCAATGTGACGTAGACACCTTGATCTGACATGTGCAATGATGCACTCTGAGCCAGTTACTGCTGCTCAGGAAAGAAGTTTGGGATTAAAACAGGCAGCTCTGTGACAGGTTAAAAAAAAAAAGCAGAAGCAACAATCACCAAGGCATTCTATCTATCTGCTGTGCTTCCCCAATCTGTCTGCAGCCCTGGTTCCCTTCCACCTTGTGTCAACAGAGGGTATTTCCATGATGGCAAGCTGACAGAACCATGGCAATAGGGGTCATGGGATGGCTTCTCAACAACAGCTAACTAAATACCCTGGTCCCTCTAGCCTGGGAAAGAGCTCATGGAAGACAAGATGGGAAGTCTCCTGGACTGTGAGTCCCATGGAAATGTGAGCATGAAGAGATAATTCTTCTAGTATCCTTCAGAAGGGAAGATTCTGAGGCATTCACTGGAACTGGCTCAGATTAGATTCAGGTAGAAGGAGGTACCTCTGATGGTGCCTAC
The DNA here is from genome assembly GCA_013397135.1 of Pachyramphus minor. Classification (NCBI taxonomy): domain Eukaryota; kingdom Metazoa; phylum Chordata; class Aves; order Passeriformes; family Tyrannidae; genus Pachyramphus; species Pachyramphus minor. Next base: position 82,556 of record VYXB01005444.1, on the reverse strand, counting down.
AGTTAAAATGTGGTTCCAGAAGCCACAGGGAAACCCTCAGAAGAAAATAAGTATCCAAGGATGAGAGACATGATGATGTTTCAGGCCTTCAGAAGTGTACTGTTCTCTCAGCACCACTCCACTGGGACCAAACCTGGACTTTGTGACCAGAGAAAGTCAGGCATGTTCTCAAAGAAAAGGCACACTCATCTTCAGCCAAGTGGCGCTACAAACAAATGATGGTAAGACTTTGTTAGTGAGGGAAGTAGTGAACAATTCCTGTCCCTCATGACAAGACTGGGCCTTGGCTGGGATTTTCCACCATCAGCGTAGCAGGGAAACTTCTGGGGAAGGATGGTCAAGAGTGGAGACATGAGAGGTTTGCTGCAGGTCACCCAAATACAACACACTCACCTACAGGAATACATCTAGAAAGCACACGTTGTCCGGAGCCAAGATATTTCACTGATAGAAAATCAGGTCCCAAACCACTGAGCCACTGGCCTGTCAGACAAACACTGTCTTCTGAAACCTGTTGAAACCAATCCAGCTCCAGCATTTGGTTTTCAGGGGAAGTTATTGAAAACATGCCCAGTAGCCACACAGGAGAAATGAACCCAAAACTAAAGTTGGAACAGGGAGTCTGATAAGAAACTCTGTTTCAACACGCCCTCAAATGCTCAATTATGAGACATTTGTGCTGCACATACCAGAGCTTTGCGATTGCTGTGGCGGCCCCAAAGTCTTGTGGTTTCACTGCCTGGATAACAAAATCATTAATCATGACCATAAGAGTAACTTTATAAAACCTGTGCAACATATTTCCTGTTGCAAGGGAGCTGTATACATCTGAGTGAGCACACGTACCATATGTGTGGTATGGCTGCTGTAAGAAACAACACCGGGCTTCTACCAGGCAAATGATGGCACTGTGGTCATTTTAAAAAAGGCAAAACTGTGTCATTGTTTCCCCATCAGACTTCCAGAAGTGACTCATTAAATTAAAAAGCCCCAGTCATTAGTAAAGAAGATTATGTTAATCACTTACTGCAGTTTACTTCTCATTGAAATGGATTTGTTACACAAGAAGGCTAATCAGATACCCAAGCAATAGGCATATAGATAAGCATTTCTCAGAAAACTACAAGAAAAAGAAGCCTTCTGCTGCTCCTGAACTGGACTGATCACCCTGCCTCTAATGCCTTCACAGAATAGGTTCACCCCGTGTGATGCAACACCCAAGGCTGACTATGAAAAAGAAGAAAGATTCCTCTCAGAATTATGAAGCAATACAATCTGTGGCAGCTTGTCAGAAATCGGTTGCCAAAGTGAAATTACGGAGCTCTGTCCCTTAAAACTTCCAAAAGTGCTCTCAGCCAGAGAAAGGATTCACAAGTTCACTGTCAAAAATAACTGTGGGTCAAGCAAGACAAGATGGGGGTTTTTTATTCTCTCTAGGATTTTAATGAGGCAGGGGGGAACAAAAGTATCACGATGTTGAACAATTAGTTTTGCAAGTAATAGTTCTAAAGGAATCAAAAACCCATGCCAGCTTGGCCTTTGCAAAGCACAAGCCCTCTGCAAGCCAACCTGCTCTCTATTGCCAGACTCCACTTTGCTCATCTCCCCCTGCCATGCAAGCCCACCCACCACATCACACAGATCCAAGGGGGATTGCTGACATGCAGCATGGAAACGCAAAACTTGGTGGGGCTCAAGGTCTCATCTTTAGCAAGGCACCAGCCTGCCTGCAACAGCCAAAGCTCCTCACAGCAACTTCTGGTTTCACTTTGGGAAGCCTGGACATGTTAAAGAGGAGCCCATCACCACATGACCATCTGAGAAGGCACCTCCACCATTCGCAGGACAAGGACACCAGTTCTGCACCAATTCATGGCTTGAGGATGAGCCTGGAAAAATGACAGGCAGCAAGCTGCATCCTCCAGTGCCACAGCCCGAGCACCTCCAGCTGAGACTCCCGCAATGAGCTCCCCAAAGGCAGACGGAGCTCTTGGAGTGCTCTGCCCAGCTGCATTCCCTTGGGAGCCCGGATACAACACAGACCTTCTTCACTTGACCCATCCCATTCACTGGCACACGGGGAGGCACAGCTGTGCTATCAAAACAGAAAGGGAAAATGATAAAGCTGGCGAAACGGTGCAGCAAGGGAGTGATACTGAGCTCAGCGCTGGCCTGGGGCTTATCTGCAGAGCCTCCGCTGTTTAGGAACTTCACAAAGAGGAAGTCTGAGAGTTATTTCGGATGCCTGGCAAAGAGACGTCCACCTTTCCAAAGAAATTAAGATAAAATATAGTCTCCCAGAACTCCCTCAGCCTAATCTCGCCAGACCAGAACAAATGCTTCCTTTCCCGTCCAGCTTTTTTTATTTTTTAAAGCCTAAAGAGATACAGCACTTCTGAGTTTCACAGAGAGTGGAACAGCATAAATCCTAATTTTTCTCTCAAAACACCTTCTTCTCTCTATTCAAGAAATTTAGAAAACGAAACAGCTGACTTTTTCCATCCACCTCTGACTGTACCCTGTATACTCATGACAGCCTATTTCAAGGGGGGCTTAGATTATTCAAGTATTAAGGAAAAGGTTCAGCATGAAAAATCTTTTAAGATTTGAGTGTCCTGTCTCCTGAGCATAAGCTTTTAATTTGTCATGGCAAGATAAAGCCACGGAAGAAAACGTTTTTGTCAAATTTCTGTTTGTTTCCTATCTCTGAAGACAGAAATTGTATTGTAGAAAATTGCTTCTATACCTTTTTGAAACGTTTTGCCACTCTCATCCACTGAGGATGGCTGGAGCTGAATCTAGTTCTACTCCTTACTAAAGAGACTGCAGGGAAAGCTTCATGTTAGATCATATTGCAGTACAGTTTAAAGACAAATTGGCTGTACACAACCATTACAATAAGCATGCATTCAGACTTTTCTAATACCAAAACAGGACTAGAATTTCTCAAATGTTTGGACTGCAGTCATCCCTTACACAAATACCAATATGAAGTGCAGAAAGCTAGCTGGTTTACTGCTATGTTTTTTTTTATTTTAAGTTTTTGTGGTTACAGCTTTTAGTGCCAGAAAGATGCTGGTGGCTGTGCTGGCTGAAGTCAGCAAAACTCAGGGAACATTTACAAGAATTTGGTGCACAAGATCATCTCCATTAAACTCCTGCTAAACCCGATTCTGGCAATGCCAGTGAGTTCTGCATGGACCACAGATGTGGCTTAACAGCTCGCTCTGAGGAGCAAAAAGAATATATGAGAATCAGACACGGTTAAACGATACGGCAAACTCAGATGTGGTGAGGGGGAAACCTCAGTGAGATTTTCCTGTTTCACTGCTTGCCACAAACAAGGCACCAGACCAGCCTATTTCAAAAGGCATTTGCAAAAGAAGGCATTTGGACAGATACAAAGAGAAATGTCTGCAGAAGTCAGAGGAGGACTGAACTAAGACAGTACTGCCCATTTTACTCGAACTCAGCCCAGGACCAGAGGCTGTGAGTGGGTCCACACAACATTTCCTCCCCATATGACACTCTCTTCCCTTACACTTACTGCACCACTGGGTTAGAGCATCACTTCAGTGGAAGGAAAAGTCTTTGCATCAGGTACTTATAAGGGAAAACCAGAAGTCTGTATGGGGAAAAAACCCCAAACCACAAGGCCCAGCGACTAGGGCTGCTCTCCCAGGCAGCACAGCAATCCCACAGTACAGTGGTGGGAGCAGGGTGGCTCTGTACCCATGAGGCACTCGTGTCCTCATCAATCTGGAGAGTTCTTACCAGGACTCCCAAGTTTCCTTCTTCATTCCTGTAACTCCTCCATGCTGTGGCCTGATTGGATTTCTCCATGCCGAGATGACCTACACTGCTTCAACAGGATCTTTTTACCTAAACCTGGGAACTGCTTACAACCATCTAGGAGTAGAGGCAGGCTTTTCCTTTTTGCAAAAAGGCTCTGTTAATCTGTTTATGCTTTGGAAGTGACATCTTGGTGCAGACTACAGCACTGCTGGGATGATCAGTGTCCAGTGTTTGTGTTTGTACAGCTCCACGAGGATTAGCAAAGCCTCCCTCCTGTAGAAAGTAATATTAGCCATGTTTACCACACGCCCTCTCCTAAGGCCATGGGAATGGCCACCAAGGTCTGTACTGCTGTGGGGAGGTGATGGTCACTGCCTCTCCCTCCCACGAGTCCCATCACCTGCTCTGTGGGCATAGGTGGCTGGAAGACCACAGAAATCCAGCCCAAAATCATTTCTGCATCAGCTCCCTGACCTCAGCTGACCATCCGTGCAGTGGCACAGGAGGGTCTCCAGGTGACACAGAGGGCAGAGGCAAGGGAGGCCGGAGGGGGAGCTCCTGATTTTCAGGTGCCAGCAGAGAACGTAGCACATCCAACACTGCCAAAAAGCCTTTTGCAAGATGGGTGAGGATGCCAGGAAATAAAGGAGGAAAGTTCAGAAGCGGGGTGTTAAACGTGGGACACGCACAGGGGATGGCAGAAGCCTGCGCTGCTGCTGAGCCCAGCTGGGAACAGATGGCTCCACAGAACCCACCACTCAATCTCAGCTCTTCTACACAGAAACCTTCAAGAAAGGGGGAAGGAAATAATATTAGGAGGGGAAGAAAAACGCTAATGAAAATTAAATTAGCCAAGCTAAAAGAACTGATGCACCTAATCCATCCTGAATGTCTTTGCCATGTAAAAATTCCACACTGCAGCTTCTAAATTCAGCAGTGCTGCTCCTATATAATAACACCAGCTTACAAACAAGGCGAAAAAACTCAGTTAAATGCAAACTTCCCACAGCAGACTGGTATGATATTTTAGGAAGTCAGTTAGGGGTCATTTATTCACACAGTTATGAGCATCGACGTTATTTTAGCTGGTATTTATCACCAAAATAGAACCCAACAGCTGATGCAAACTTTTAAAATACCCTCTTCACATGCACTGCAAATATGTCAGGCTCTGCTTAAAAATGTAATGGTACTTATTTACTTCTGCCTTTCCTTCTCCTTTTGCAGACAGAGCCAGAGACAGATGAACTGCTTCCTATAATCACTTCTGATTTAATTTTCGTAAAATATTTACGAGATACAGGGCAAGCAGACCCTTGGCAAAACACATTAGGCAGGTGAGGGAAGGAAACAGGGCTATTTAGATGCAGTTCTTTATAATGCATTTTTGGACTGGGCAAAGGTCCATTTTGAGTTCCCCAGACTCTTTTATTTTGTTGTATGGCTTCAGTTACTTCCAAACACATACCTGGGACAGAGGGGACACCAACCTGAAGTATTTTTTTAATCAAAAGGTTGTTAGTTTTTGTGGTGTGTTTTTTTTTTTTCCTTTCTTTAAAGGGGTGGAAGAGGAAGCCTGCCGATTTAAAGGAAAACCTTGAAGCTTCATGCAAAAGCACATTTCATTGTTAACCTTTACAAAAGTCCTTCTTTTCCTTTCCAAATTCTACAAAAAAAAAGAAACTGCAAACAAATGAAAAAAAAAAAAAGGATGCAACCAAATTCCAGTCAGATGAGCAGAATTCAGGTGCACACTCCAGGAAGTCTCAACTCTGCGTTGTGTTTTGTTTTCTTTTCTATCTGTTACATGAGACAACAGATTCAAATCAGATTTGCCAGTGTTTAAACAGCACGTGGAAATTATAGGAAGAGAAGAGCAATACAGTCATTTGCTCCACGGTTCCAGCTCGGCTCCCTCCATATCACTGCCAAGATGGATGCTCCAGCTCAGCAACCCCCTCTAAATTAGGCAGAGGCTGGGGTCAAGCACAGCTTTGCCCACTCGCTCCAGACTTGCATCCCTCTGGTCTCACAGGGTTATGTGCCAGGCAGCCATTCCCTAATCCCTTCTGCTGCAGTACAGGAAGTTGTCAGTCATCGCTCTGCCCCCCGGCCAATGTTGTCTCTTTCCAACAGTGTTTACACCCTGTGCAGGGTCCACTCTGCCTGTCACCTTCAGAGCCACCCCAAATCCAGCTGGTGCCTCCTCCTCTGAGTGCCCTGGGACAAAGAGTTTTGTTCCAACACAGCAGCCAGAGAGATTGTAGCTTAAAATTACAGCTGTTTGCTGAAAAGCAACTTCCTCGGGTTGAATATTACAATAATGGAAAAGGCCATTTTCTGTCTTTCTGTCAAGCACCCCACAGCTGAAGGAAAGGTTTGTACACTTTAAAGGTTGATGCATAGCCCAGATCAAAGAAGGAATCTAATGGAAAACTAAAGCCATACCAACCATGTATTTTCAAGGTAAAAGTCACATTTGGCCACAACACACTCACACTGACACCACCTCAGCTATTCTGTCGTCTCCTCCTTGTCTCGATCGAAGAACGAATTTCACAGCAGCAACATGAAGGAGGAAAATGCCTTAAATCCTAAACCAGACTCAGCCACGAGCACAGGAATCCTCTTACTTGTACCACCGGGTCTTGCAGAAGGCGATGTATCCAGGGCCAGGGGGCAGATGATGAATTTCAGGTGTCACGATGAATATTAGTGGGGTGTAAGAGGTTTTTTTGCTGCCTGCTCAGTCCCTCGACTCTTACAGTTTCCCTTGAGCCAGCACTTCTGCTTTTCCAGCCCTACAGCGAGCTGGCTCCAGGAGCCAAACCACCGGAAAAGTATTCGCTTTCTTTTATAGGGCTGGTTTTTGGTTCCCTTCCCCGGGCTGGCTCAGCACTGGGTCAGCCACGCTAGGAAAAGGGGGATGGAGGAGCCCCCTCTCTGCTCTGCTGATGCTAAAGATGCACCAGTCAAGCTGCAGCCTTCGGCTGTGGTTTCACACAGGAGCTAAAATATCTCCTGCCACCCCAAGTCCTGCTCCCCCACACATCAGCTCCACTCTTGGCATGGCTGTGCTGCGAAAGCAAAGTGGGGGAACTGAGCTGGCTGGAAAATAACTTGCTTTTCACAGGTATCTTGACTCAAATCAGGTCCCCCTTACATAATGCTGAAGAAATGCCCTGGGAACCATGGCTGAACGAAAGCAAAAGTAAAAAAAAAACCAAACAAAAAAACAAAACAAAAAAATCCTTTCCCCCTCTGTTTTGCTGTATGTTAAGAAATGGCAATTTCATCTTGGCTGTATTTTGTTTCTGACACATTTGTGCCTTAAGCACACAAATACACTAAAGCATTTAGCTCCAGATGAATTAAAAGGGAACATGCTCATAAACAGCTTCACACTTTAACTCATCACACAGTTTAAGTACATTACTACACAGCCAATTTATTTTTTCAGGAGACAAACATGCAGCTGGTTGATTGCAAGTGTGAAATGGTGCTACAACACACCCTGATCACAAACTCACCAGCTAGAAACTACAAACAGAGAAAGGCACCAGTCAAGTCACCTTTGGATGAAGAAATCTTACAGGCAGGTTTGCTGGTGACCCTTCTTATCCTAATGCCTCATATTGCAAGAAAAGAAGGGTTTCAGTAACCTGAAGATTACTTAAATATTTGAATGCAAGTTTGGTTATACATAACAAAAAAAATTAATAGAGTATAAAATGTAAAGAGCTGGCACACTAAAATATGCCATCATATCATCATCTAAGTACAGGGAGAGGCCAAACTGGGTGTTAAAAAGAGAAGAGAGGGAGAAAGAAGGAAAGAAGGACAGATATCCTTTGAACTGCTGGGACAAACTGAACAAAACTCAACACCTAACTGGTGCACGAATTACAACACAAGCTCTGGCAAGATGCAGCTCTAAGGAAACTTCCACCACAGCAGAAGATCAAATTTCCATTTCCTGCAGGATATGTCCCAGTCCCAGTGCACAACCAACTGTGTTTGCATGTGGGAATGGTACAGAGCCAGAAAACACACTACAAACACGTCTTGAGAGGAAATATTGTGACAAGAGAAATTGCTTACCCTCAGCAAGGTAGCTCAACACACCCCAGTTGCTGCTATAATTAGCTATAGAAAAATTACATGACAGCAAGACCTAGAATGTCTGATAGCAATACAGATATTTTCTGCTTAATATTTTGTTCTTCTTAATTCACTTAGAGTGAAACAGTGCCAAAATAATGGAAGTTCAATGCATTTGGGAATTGTGTTGAACTGCCTATTCCTGATCTGCAGCAAGAAAAGCATGCTTTGCCTATCAGAAAGTGACACAAAAGCTAAAATAATATGATAAATACAATAAAGCAATACATAAATTGTGCAAGACCACTACTCCCCCTCCTTTCTTTTAAAGGAAGCAAATAAAGCTTCAAATTTACCCCATGAATCTCCCTCCTACCAGCTCCTCTGAGCTCTTCACTACACTTACATCTCATGAATCTGTTATATACACAAGAATAAATGGATTTTATGTTCTGTGTACCTCCAACACTGCAGTAATTTTCATATTCCTTTCTGTCCAGATGACAGGCTATGAGTAAGCAAGGACAATCTATAGGCTGAAGTAGACAGTAATTGTCCCCACAGTTTTGAAGGACTTAAGTAAAAGAGCAGTTGCCATCCCAGATGACACCTCTGTTTCAGTGACAATAGTATTACATTATCAGTGACTAAACCTTGCTTGTATTGGCAAAAAGAGGGAAAAAAAGGGTTAATTTCCAGCATCACTTGAAAGAAACGGGAGGTCCTGAATGAAAGGGAGAAACACAACACTAGAAAATAAACCTGACAGCCAGAGAAAAAACTTTCCACTTGACCTTCCCTACTGAAAAATCTCTTTGAGCATCAGTATCCATTGCCATTGAGTGACGTGAATTGGCGTGGGCAAAGTTAACCTGAAGGCATCAAAAAACCCCCACAAAACAACAACAACAAAGGAAGGGATAAAAAGCAGCTAGCCTTAAAACAGCTGGGTATGCAGGACATTTTCACTGTTTTAGTGGCATCTCTCCTGTCTTCTGACCCCTGGCATATACACAGGAAGAATTCCACTGAAAAGCTGATAAACCCTGGGATTAATAGGATGAAGAAAAAAAAAAACCCCAGTTAGACTACAGATAAACCAACGACTTCAGCCTCCAGGACTACCTCGGTAGTGCTGAAGTGTGAGGAGTGAAAGCCGTGTTCAGACACGAGGAGAGCTCACTGAGCTGGTGCTGCACTGACTGTTCAAGTGCCAGCCAGGGGTGCCCAGAGTACCCTGAGAGACTCAGCTTTAAAAGAGTTCTATGATTTCTTTTTTTTTTT
>VYXB01005444.1:31446-73366 GCA_013397135.1 Pachyramphus minor | reverse complement strand
TTTTTTTTTTTTTCTGAGGGAGGGGTCTGAGCCTGCTGGTTTCTGTGTGTGAACTTCCCTCTCTCCTTTCTTCTTTTCCTTTTAAAATCTGAATTAGAACAGCTGTGGTTTACAATGTGAGCCCAAAATCCAGACATCGGAGGATGTGGCTAGCAGCAATGAACCCTCTGGCTGTCCAGGCACAGCACAGCTGGCTGCTGGGCAGGAAGAAGAACAGAAATGAGGCCATCGAGTCCTGTCACTGTGACAATCCCCTCGTTGCTTTGCTCAGCCTCACAGACCAAACAAGGTGACAACCCCATCATCCCCACAGAGAGCTCTGCTCCTCCAAAAAGCATTTTTCCTGTCTGCTACTCCAGCACAGCCTCAAGAAAAAGGAAAATGCAGGCTCTTGTGGCTCCTCAATCCCTGAGTACAACTTCTGACAAGAAACACATCAGTGCTTCTCTACTCTCGGCAACATCTTTTTCCGTAGAGGGGTGGGATGAGATGCTCCAGCATCCCACAGAACTTGCAAATATATTCTGAAGTATTTGGACTGGGTTTCTGCATGTCTATTTTACAGAAAAAAAGAACCATCTGAATGTGAAATGTCCAAGCCAGCAAGAAAAAAATTACATTTAGTGTTTATCTAATCTAACTAACATAAATCTTATAAATTTTAATAGTGAGCCTGTAACACGCTTGAGGCCCACATGGGAGATGAAAGTAGACAAAAGGTTTCATGGAAAGGCAGAAGGGAGAAATCTGTTTTTTTAATTAAGAAAGCAGAAGAGATGCAAGGAGGACAGTAATGGCAACATCTGCCCCGACGTGCACCACTTTGGTGGGGAATGGGTAATTGTGCCTGTCTCTAAAATGACTACCAGCACCATCCAAGCCACATAACAAACTTCCTAACTCAAACAACCCCAAGCACAGGAGTCCACGTTCAAAAGACACAAGGGGCACAGGATCAGTCCAAACACACAATTTGGTGGTGTAAACACGAGACTCAGGACTTCTGCTGGAAGTCCAAGAAGAAAAGCAGTGGCAGCAAGATCTGTCCATACCACCTTGGTGAAGCAGGAGAATGTTTTCCCTGTCTTGTAGTTGGGGAACCAAGGTAAGCAAGCTTGGAGCCAGGAGTCAACAAGGGAAGCAATGAATCAAATGCAGGCGCCTTGAAACACAACTCTGTGGCTCAGCCATCGGCCTCTAGCTCATGCCTGCTCTACCTCCAAAATTCTACAGGTCTCACTTTGAACAAAACCTAGGTTTTTAAAAACATTATTATTGATTACATGAAACATTTGTGATTGTACCATGCATGTCAAACTTAGTAAGGCTGAGTTTCGCTGTTTTCTCCCTTACATTCCCCCTAATCCAGAAGGAGACTGCAGTCTTTTTTTTAGAGTCACAAACCAGAGCAAACATGGGAGCTGCTGCTCCTCCTGCCAGTGGGTGTCTTTTCTTTAGCACTAAAGCAGGCACAAGGCTGCAGATTTATCTGAAAAACACATGAGTGGTGTTTCAGCTGAACTGGTCATAAGGTTTCGGAACAAACACCTCTGCTTTTTCAGATGGGATGCTAAAAGAGACCATTTCAGGCACTCTGAAGACTCTGGAAGACATTGACCTTTTTTCCTTGGACTCAATTCACATTTTTCACTTCGTGGTCATGTGGGATTATTATCTGTAATTGAAAGTAAAAGTGTAGATTAAGGGAAAAATTTTACACAAGAACTCAATTATATGACAAATTCCGTGGATGAGGAACTGTAGAATATATTCAGCCTGCATTAAACATTACTTCTGAAATGAATGTTAATTAAAGAAGGCTGAAGATGCAGGCTGGATGGATGAAGACAAACAGAACAACCTCAGCCCATTGCAATGACAGCGTTTTCCCCGATGGAGACAGAACGGATGGCCAGTCTTACTCAGATTGCATCTCTTGAGAGGACGATTTATAATGTACAAGACAGGAGAAATTTATCTGCTAACATATGGAAAACATTTATGGGCTCTTCTGAGGATCTGAAATTAAAGAAACACAACTACATATTGTTAAAACTTCTAAACGGAGATTTCATTTAAGAAATAAGCATTTTTTCAGCCCGAGTCAGTGACATTTACTTCTATATCCTTTTGTTTTCTGCCCTGTCAGGTATGAGCTTCAGAACCGAGGGGGCTGCTGTAGGTCTAAGCCACAGGAAAACTATTTAGTTGGCAAAGTTGTGTTTTTAAAGATGTAACCCATGCTTCAGAAAGATGGATGGGGAGCACACACCACAGGGATGGGGCAGGGTACTGATGCCCAAGTAATCATCTTGGCACTGCAAGTTACAGGGAGGAGATAAGGCTCCTGACACCAAGCAAATGTTCACACTGCCACAGCTGCAGATAATTCACCCCCTCAGAAACAAAAAAATAAATCCACCTTCCGGTACAAGAAAATGATTTTCCACTAAGCCACACAAGGGCATAGCCTGAAGGGGAGCTCTACCTCTAGGGCAAAACTTCTCTCTTTCCCATGGATGTACCTTGCTGGATGCCTGGAAGGGCTGCATGATGAAATAAACGAAGTGGATGATGCACAAGTTGCACACACAAAAATATGCACATCCCGTAGGGCGATACTGGAGCTACCAGGATCAGGGACATTATAAAAGCCATTATAAAAGGACATTATATGTGATTGACACTATAAAGTCAGTCAATATCCAACAGCCATGTCAGAGTCATGGCTTGTATGTAATGAAGGTGGTTGTTTTTAAACTGGTTGGTGCACACATCGGTGCACGATGAAGTCAGGGTGGCCAGTCACAAAGCAGCCTAGGAAATGTGAAGTTTTGGGCTGCTGTGCTTGAACAGATCTTGAAACATCTTCAAGGAGAGCAGGACCTCGGGCCAAATACTTGAGGCAGCAGTGCAGCAGCAACGGCTGGGATTTTCAGAGATGGGTAAGTGACTGATTAAATGACTCAATCATGCAGATGCTTTTGAAAATTCTGCCGCACGCAGTTAAGTTTATTCATGCATGAGTGGGAGAGGGGGAGGACTGTAAAGATTTTAATAACTACCTTAGGAAATAAAAAAGAACAAATGTACTTTCTCTTTAAAACAGAGCGGGTGGGGGTAAAAACCCCAAACCCAAAAAAACCCACTGCTGTGGCTGGGGAAGGGTTTACAGAAAGTTGTAGAGAAGTTTTGCGTGGAAGGATGACCAAATGGACTATGATACACTAGTCAAAAATATGTGCAAAGAAAGAATGAAACATAAGGGTAAAAATAAAACATTTCACAGCCCTATCAATTTCTTCCAGTTTTAAACTGCTCCATGCTTCAGTATGTTATTTCTGGCTTATGCAGTCTTCATACTCCACCATAACCTACCAGATAAATAGGAGTTGAGTGCTTTGAAGAACTTAAGGACTGCAGGGAAAGGAAAGACTTCATCTCAGGAAAACAGAGAAGAAATATTAGGGAAGACAATGCCCCTAAAGCCTTCTTTTTGGAGTATGACAACACACCTGTCCTGATGCAACAGCTTAACTAACAGCACCGTGAGAGGAAGCACCACCAGTGAAGTCCCTCTTGCTCTCTGGAGATCACAGCGCAACTCATCCCCCAGACCCCCCAAAAAATGCTGACTGCCGCTGAGGTTTCCCTGCTTGCTAATGCTATCGAGGATCTTCTTGCTCCTTCGCCATCAGGAATCTTACCCACAAATATCTGCATGGCAGGGAGTTACCTGTCACCTCCCTGGGGTCAAGACAGTGGGAAAAATCTCTCGCAGTTTTGGCTCTTCACTTTGATCGCAGGAGTTTGAGTGATTTTGATGCAGCTGGAGCACCATTCATCCAACCTTTCCAATGCAAAACAGCACCTACTTAAAGGCAACAAGTTCTTCCTCATGGTAAAAAACATCCTACCAGTTTAATAATCAACACTCAACCACAAGATTGAGTGTGTGAAGAAATTCAGGAGCACTCCCAGGTCCCTAAACCAGTAGGATTTTAGTAAAAAAATATCCTTTCTCATTTCCACAGGCTACTTTTCACTGCTTAAACACTGAGTATTCCCATGTGTAACCCAGTGAGAGCCGGCACACGCCCACCCAAGGCACATTTTAACAGTCATCCCCTTTCTGATGAGCACAGAAGAGCCACACACACACACACATCAAGAGTGACTGTCCATCCCCAGCAGAGCACAGCTCATCCAGAGGATTTGGGAGCAAAACAGCACATATCGGTAAACGGCTCTGGCTCCACCGGTGCCTCCCCCTGGTCTGTCCCATCCCAGCGCCTATAAATCACTTCTGGCAGGTAGCTGGGAAGCAGCTGCTAATGATAGTTTTGCTGCAGAGTGCAGGAAGTCACCTTTTAACCCTGCCTGCTGTTGTTTGTCTCCCTGAGCTGTGACAAAAGGACAGATGCGGACAACGTGCCAGCCATGGGGAGGATCCGGTCAAAACGCGGCAGGGAACCTGACCTGGTCCCACACTTGGTGAAACACCACCCTCAGAAACACCTTTTGGCTTTGGGCGCTTCCTGGTACCGGTTTTCAAACCACTTGATGCTTGTACTAAGTTTTTTTCCTCATTCACCTTAATGATCCAGGGAAATATCACAAAGACAATTCTGAGTTTGCTGTTGCTGCACCGTGGATGTCCCACCTTCCACCCTCCTGGCACTCAGACCCCACAGGACAACAACATTTACAACATGTGTGCATGGTGGGTTTCAATCTAAGGTGAGCAAATAAATTCCATAAGATAAAATATACACTGAGCAACTCGTTTTCAGGTTGTGGAATAGCCCTGACCAGATCCAGAATTTCACCTGACAGGTTTTTTTATTTTTTAACTTTCCTTTTAAAGCGTGCGAGTGTAGCCACTTCTGTTTCAGCAAAGCTCCAACATACATTTTAGGCAATACCACAAATTAACTGCAGACAACTCATTCCTATTTAAGTCACTGCTGGTTAGGTAGATGGCACATTACTGTGCCTTCCTCCACTGAAAACAACCACCTGTTTGAACTTTCTACACTTTATGTAAAGGTGAAACACCTTTAAAGTTGGCTTCTGTTAACAGCTGTGATTCAAAGTCTTATTTCCATGAGTATGTACCTGAGTAGCAGCCACCTCCTTGAGTTTGTAGGAAGCTTCTCAAGGACAGAGAGAAGTATTAAGAGGTGTGTGTGCACCATTCAGACTAAGCCATAGGAAACTTGAGAGCGATTATTTCCTCACTTCTAGCCCCTGACATCATCTGCTCCAACATGCTTTTCACGTGGCAGTGGGAGGCCAACAGAAACCCAACATTCTGTAGAGGATATACTTCCACCAAATAAAACACACCCAATGGCCAAACACGACGGTGGCTGAAAGCCAACCCTGAGGCACAAAAACAAAAAACCCCTTTCAAACTTGACCACGTAAACCTGAGCATGAAAGAGAATGACCTCGGGTGACATGTACTTACAGTGAAGACATCATCGTCGCCGACCTCAGCCTCGTTGTGAAGGGTGGATGAGGAAGTCGTAGATCCTAGGAAAAAAAACCAAACCCAACAACTTTTTAAACACATGACATTTCCATGCAACCCTTTTCTTTTTTTTTTTTTTTTAACTGGGCTGGTAAAATTTGGATTCTCACAAGTTTTGCGTGTTGTAGATACGTGAAAGAGTGGCTCAAACTAAGGAAGAAAAACCCATCTTCTGGTAGCTAGGTTTGGGAAGGTAAAATCTGAGAGTGTCTTGAAAAGCAACTGTGTAGCTGGCAATGCTAATTAACAATGTTAAAAATAGCAGTTACCATTTCCAATTACAGACGACTTTGATTTCTGTAGAATGGTAAAGTTATCCACTAATCAATGCTTGAGGCTATATCCACAGCTGTCAAGAAACCATATATGAGTTATTCTTCACATATTCCCTACATCTGGGGGCAAAATAAACTTTTGTTTAAAAAAATATAAACCTGAATTTGACAATGAAGAGTTGAACTGAGTTTGTTTCTCCTTCCAAATCTGGAAGTTGTTATATACTCTAAAGGTCTTCTCTGTTATCAGGTGCTTCTCAGAAGACAACCCTGCCCCACATAAGCGAAGTGTTTGAAAGGAGCTGATATGTGTAAAGCCATAGACAAGAGCAAAATATTGAGGTGCCATTTTCACTAGTTACATGGCAATCTTCTGGAAAAGTGGGAAAGCATATTAAAAAAAACCTTCTTTCAGTGTCTTTCCTCACTCTGTGGGTGTTCCCCTCTAGAGCCTCTTGAGAGTCCAGTCAGCACCCACGTCCCAGAAGGGCATCACAGAGGGTGGCACACACCATTGTTGGACTCAACAGTAAATTTATGCTGTAGCTAAAAGGGGGTGACCCTTCTCCTTATACCAGACCAAGGATCCCAGCCCCACTTCCTGGCTGGCTTCACCCTCCTTGAGGCCTCCAAGGAAAGTGGGTGCAGCAAGAGGGGAGAAACCCCTAGTCAGAGGTCTGTTTTTCTGCTGTAAGCCCACTGTTAGACTGAATTACAGCCACATCACATCTCTGACCAAAATAGTCGAACGGCTTGTACCGCCTTCATTCTGGAAATTTGTTAAAATAACGTGCTTTATATAATGCTATCTGCACAGCCTTGGCTGCTCTCAGTTGCATCATCACGAAGATGTGCAGAGCTGAGTGCGAAAGCCCACTTAAAACACTGAGTAATGTGGAAACATTTGTGCCATTTGCTACATTAGCTTCAAAATTAAAATACCCCAATGCTCCATGGAGCTGCACAGGATTCCTGTACTTGTGCACCAAACTTCTGATGCTACAGGGGACGAACTGCAGGCAAAACATTAACAATAAAGCAGTGATTTCACGAAGTTCCGAATGCACCGGCAGTTGTGCTTAATATTACCTGCTAAATTTGATCAAGTATGTGAACAAAAAATGAATGACAAATGAAGTCTGCTGCCCGACGCTGTGTGTGCATGAGCCAGTTATTGTTGTTCATTCAGAAAGCCTTATTTGGAAGTTAAGGAGGAACACATTCATGAGGATCAGCCTGTACTGTTAATGGGATAAATATAGATTTGCTGATTTTGAAGTATCTGAGATGCAGCAGAACTTGATTTTAAATACCTCCACTGTAAAATGGATCAAAAAGAGCAAAACAGGAGTTGCCAAGTATCGGCATCTCCAAAATACTACTCAATGCAGCTGAGTTATCATCTCCTTGAAACTTTGCACAATCCCGTGCCACTTACACAAAATATCACTTTTATGACTCAAAATGCTTCACAGTTTTAGCAAGAAGAAGAAAGCAGAAAGTCTGGCTGTAGCTTCTTCATGTTGATAGCACAGAAAAAAGCAAATGAGTAACTATTTGAGAACATCCTTCCTCTAACTGATGAGGTATTTGCCAGCAAGGAGCCCTGGAGGATTAATTCTCTCCCACTATCTACCATTTTCATGTTAAGCAAGGACAGGATATCCAGAACATTAAGCTGTCTTATGGAGCTGGTGTCCTCAAAAATAATACACATCTGGACATATATTTGAGAGAGTATCCTCAAAAAATGATACCATCTGTACATAAAAATATCCCAGTCACACAGGGTGAGAAGGCAAAAGACTTTGGACCCCTAAGTCCCTATGTAAAGTGGCATGGTTTAAAAAAAAAAAAAAGTCAAGAAAAAAAAACCCATGAAGAATCAAATGTCAGTAAAATAAAGTACAATTGAATTACAGCTGTATTACGATTGCCTGATTGCAATGAAATGGGAAAAGGAAAAATTTATGGCAACTTCAAAGCACAGGCAATTCAAACGCATTTTTTACAGAATTAAAAAAACAACACCCCAAAACACAACAAAGTCTTCAAGAACTACCATTCAACTAAGAGGATGCAGACAAACCTAATTACTGCAAAATAAAACCAAAAACAAACCGAAGTTTTATTCAACTCCAGGCAATAATTAATCCTATGTTTTAACAAAGACTTCAGTAAGACGAGATTTGACTGCACATAAAGAAGAGCCTGGGCTGTTTGAGTTGCCATCACTAGTGTGAAAGCCAAGCCTATCAAAGAAAGCAGTAACAACAAACTTGATGATAATTAAGAGTGAGAAGTGTGGACAGATAGGATTGAAAAATACTTTGACTGAAACACCTTATCTCCTTAAGGGAAAACTCAGATCCTAAAAGCTGATTTTAAATCCATCCCTCTTCCCAGCTCCCTGACTCAAATCCCTTTCCCCACTCTTCCAAGGCTGGAAGTGTCCACCTCCATGCTACCTTCGATGAGGTCCTCGATGGCTTTCCTCACTCCTCTGTCGAAGGCTCGAGCGTCGGCAGGGCTTTGAAAAGTGAGCCCAAACTTTCTGTTGTCAACTTTCCAGTGGTGGAAGGTGGGGTTTGCCTTCGTGTACACCAGGTCCTTCTTCACAAAGCACTCCAGTACCACCTGGGAGGGCGTGAGCCCCAAAAAGAGGAGCAGAGTCACTTTTCCCACCCCGAGGACACAGCCGGCACCGTCTCAGGCCGGACCCAAAAGCAAGCCAAGTCATGCCTCGTGTAGGAGAACATCCTTCCCTACCAAACGATGACTAACGAACACCAGACTCTGTAATTGTTCTCATAACCACTGCACATTCATCTTTTGCTTGTGCTTTGAGTAGGCGCTCGTTCCAAAGCCCAGGAGCCTATTTCAGACACGGGCCCAGCGTGGCACAGGTTAAGCTAATAGGGGCTCAGGTGGAGGGAGAACCTCTTCCCTCCATAATTTTGCTCAGCAGAAATTTTATCCACCACCAGCAGCAGAGTTAGAAGGAGCTGCAACACTCCCCTCACCCCCAGCCAGACACTCATCTCAAGCTTTGCTGTGCCAAAAACCATCTCTAGGGTGATGCTCTGGGAGAACAGGAATGGCTTGTCATGTGTTACTCCATCCCCCAAAACCATAAGCATGGCTCCCAAATAATGTCAAAAAAAGCATCCTGAGCAAAATAGAATTGCAAAAGACAAACTATGACTGAAACAGCTTTAAAACACCAGTCTTTTTGAAAGCAAGATCATTTCTAACTCAAATAATGCAGTTTTGGAGGCTGTGCAGGGAGTGCTATTTTTAAGCTAGCCCATATCTTCACAGGAGTGTATTTCAGAAGAATCAAACATATAAAAACGAGATAACAAAACTGTAACGTCTAAAACTGCCCCTGGAAATCAGGAAAAGGCTTTATTAATTTGATTTGTGCAGGGATAGAAGAGAGCTCCTTTTTAGATAAACAGCTACCAGGAGAAACCGAGTGTGTCAATTCATAAGAGACAACTTGTCTTCATATTCTCACTCAGCTTGTTCAAACCTTGAACGGCACGCAGCATAAATAATTCATGGCCCTTTTTAAAAGGCTTGCACTGCATTACTCATTGCAATGTGACTGGCTTCATGGGTTCTTTACACTTCAATTCACTTCTCACTTACCCCCACTAGGTTTTAGGAAAAAAAAAGGAAAAAAAAAAAACCACCAAAAAAACACAGGCCCTCTTTCATTCAAACGGGATCTTTGCACATGGATGTCAAAAATGTACTTGGTCCTTCCGGGTGGCAGCTGGCCAGCCTAGATAGTAAAAGGTGGCAATTCCAGATGAGGATGGGTTTGTTTTGTCCAATCTGGTATTATTTGCACATGGCTGTTTTTTATGTTTTTTTTTTTTCTCTCTTTAAAAAAAAAAACAACAAAAAACCCCCAAAACTTGCACAAGAATACAATAGCAATAGATTTGGGATAATTCTCATTATAAGAACAGACAAAAGTTGAATTAGGGTCTATTACCAGTTTGTCTTTCTGCCTTTCACCATGGATTAGAAATCCACTTCTTCCATTGCCCTCCGGGTACGTGACCTTGCAGACGCCAACTCTACTGAGACCGCCTCCTTCTTGCGGCAACCATCCCCCACTGGAGTCATCTCGGGTCATAACCACAGCTTTGACTCGCACAATATAGCTGTCACTGCAATGGTAACAAAACAAAAACAGAGCCTTTTGTCAGCACCACACAGTCTCATCGCAGCGTTTTTCTCGAGGGCGGCGTTTAGACAGCGCCGGGCTGACCCCAGCAGAGAGTTCCTGCCCAGGATGGAAGTCCACCTCCATGATGGATGGTCTGGACCACTCCAGCCACCAAAGGAAAGAGACCCATCAAGCAGCAAGGAAAGAACTCATTGGGTTTCCAGATATTAACATACAGCTTGAACAACCTGTGGCTACTGACGCTCTTTCCCTCCTGCAGCTGGGGACAGGGACCAAGAGAGTGAGGTGAGCAAGGCAGCACCCCCCAAGGCCACCTTCTACAGGGTATCCATTGGGACATCAGGTCTCCAAAGTGCTGGAAGGACATGTGGAGCTCAAATAACCCATGAACAAAGTGATTTTCAAATGTTTTGTGATCAAATTCTTGAAGAGGGTTTTGGAAGATGACACTGGGACAGCCTTGGGAATCATCTCAGCTCAGGTCATCAGGACCACACCATGCCCCTAGAACAGTTTCACCAGCATTTCAATGAGCTTTTAAAGTTGGAGCATCACAACCTCACAAGAAACTATTTTGAAAACACCTCAGATTTGGGGATAATCCAGATGCCCACCGCAAGAGCTCAAAAGAGCCTCCACAGCAGGTGGCTCTGCTCCCCAAGGCCTCCTGCTGCACAGGAGCAGCCGCTCCATCATCTGTGGGGGACATCACCAGGGTCACTCAGAAGCAGAAATGCCACCACAGATCGCAAGCAAAAGAAAAAGAAAGCACCTGGCACAGAATACGCAACAGACCTCAAGCTGAAATGGGCTGTCCCCAGCACAGAACTGCTGGGAAATACCCAAATTAGCTCTTCAGTCCTTGATGCTGCCACTGAATCAGTGCAGCCCATCACCTGCTGGACATGGATTAACAGGGATGCTCAGGACAGCACTGGCAGCTGTGACACCCTCCAGGGAGGTCACCAGTGTGGCTGGATGTCAACCAGGCACAACCACGGCACTGTTGGCTGCAGAGCTGCCGAGGCACCCGCTGGTGCAGGGCACTCAAACCTGAGAACATCAAAAAAAAGGGATGCACAAAGAAAACTGCCCGTGGATTGTCCATCTCCAGGCCACCAGGTGAGTTCACCAGTAGGAGGAAGATCAACTCGCTCCAAGAGTGCTCTAAGAGGCAGCCCTTCAAAATGACAGGTATCATCCTTCAGGGAAAGAAATTCCTCCCTGAGGGAAGCTCTGTATCTGGACATTTTCCCAGCATCCTGTATAATATGACAACAGAACCAGTATCCTGTACAACATTATGAGCAGCAGTAGCTTTCTTTATCCTGCACCAGGTAGAACTGCCTCTTGTTTTCAGACATAATTTCTGCAACCCTTTTGTAATTCAGGTGCTAATACTTTAAAGTCTGAGCTTCCCTTTCCCTAACCCAACCAGACCTAACATCTAAGCAAGCAGCCTCATGGATCCTACCTGATGGCAGTTTTGAGGACAAACCAAGGGAAGCACTGAGCATCTTCTGGGACCAGCTCATCCCTTCTGCAGCCAGGCAGATCTTGCCAAGCACACGCTGAATTTTCCCTTCACCGCCTTTATTTTATGGATACGCCAACTTTCTCACTGCACCTACACAATGAGGGCAGTGCACAGATGCTTAAAGTTCATCCCCTGTTGCTCTGAGGACTTTACACTGGCTGATAAAAAGGTTTTCAGCACACTCAGATGGCTCACGAGGTACCACAGCTGACACACACAAGGCATTCACAGAAACTATGTTTTCACAAATATTTTTGCTCGAGTCCTTAAAGCAGCATCCTGGTACAGGAAACAAGGCAAGTGTGTCTATAAATAGATCCAGTTACCTTTTTATTTTTTAATGAAAACCATTTCTAGATTTTACAATAGCAACTTTAATCTTTGACTTCCTGATACTCAGAATTAAGCAAAATACCTCAGCTAATTTCCTACTGTGCAAAAACTGAGCTGCTTCCATGCAAGACAGTTTTTGTTTTCTTCTCTGTACCTTTCCCATATGCTCTATAAGGATCAGCAATTAGCAGATGAAGAAAAAAAGCAAGCCAACTATACATTTCTATATCATTCTACTGTTCCCCAAAGATCCTTTCTAGACTTATTTTTAGCTCTCTTCTGAAGTCGGAGGCGCTCAATACGACCTTCTCTCCCATCCTCCCGCAAAAGTCATCCACACACAAACTGCTGCTTCTACTTCCACACTTGAAAATTGCCACTGGCATTACAGCTTCCTGCAGGATTTACCATTCACTTTTATGGCAGCAGTTGGAGCCTTGGGCTGTCCCAAAAGTAATGTCTGCCTTCAGTTACTCTGCTGCAAAAACAGTCCATTTAAAGGAAAATTAACCAAGTAGCAGCTACTCAGTACTTTGTGATTCCTACCAATTATTTGAGTTCCCATCAGCCCTCAGTGAATTCTCTAAGCTTGTAGTTATGTTTGAACACTAGTGGATGCCTACACATTAAATTTAGGTGCCCTGACTACTATCCCTGCCCATTATAATGATGACCTGGTGAAGCACACAGCCATATGGTTTTCATCTTCATATCCCCACTGATACCATGACCTGTAGCTCTTACAAACTCTTCCACCACATGCCAAGAGAGTACCATATAAATTGTATTCTTCCCATCCTGAAGAGCTACCTCCTTAAATATATCAAGCCAGAAAACCTAGTTTCCATCCCCCTACCATGGCAAGACTCCCTCTGTTCCCCTGTTACAGTCCAGCAGAAGGGTTCACCTTTGGCAGGGTAAGCAGAGCTCTGGCTCCATTAACGTAATCCCTTGGCACACTTTCCAGCAGGATCAAAAGTCATCAGTCAGGCTGGGCTCCCTGCAGAGCCCCATCCCCACTCCCACTGTGCTCCAGCCACAGGCACATGCTTCCCAGAGTGCAACCTATGCCAAGGGACTCGGGGGAAAAAGGTAGAAAAGACAGAAGGAAAGGAGGTGGTTAAGGGTTCTTAGGGCTTGACATCTTGGTTTAAGCACTGGATTAGGACTCAGAAGCTGCATGTTGAATTTTCAAGGCTATGCACAGCTTCCTTCAGTCTTCTATGTCTAAATCCTGCCTGCTGCTTCCATCCACAAGCCTAGAATAGGCAATGCTTCTTTCCCTCATGCCAGTGTTGATAAATACTTGGGAGGTACTCAAATATTTCAGGTCCATATAAGGACCTCGCTTCCTTGGTGTAAAAGCTGTTTATTTTCTTTGCTATTTAATTTTACGCGACTGCATCAAGGCTCTCGCTGGTTCCAGGCATTCAAAATCCTGAGGAGCAAAGGAGCAATCTGCAAATCCCACGTGCATGTCACTGCTGAAATCCTGATGCACTGAAACACCTGCATTTTTTATCATGGCACCTGCAATTTGACCCTTTCAGGAGAAACGGTTAATGAGGCACATGAAAATATTCGGTCTGTTACAACTAATGAGACAACAACAGCTAAAAATGAAACAGTTAAAGAAAAACTCCACAGTAGCCTTAGTTCTCCTTGTTTTATTGGCTTCTTAAAACTTTTAAGACTACTCTAATTGTCAGGTTTATGGCCTACGTGTTATGTGTTTCATGCAAACTATTCTTAATTATGCTCTTAAATGGAATACTTTCCTATCTTAACCCTACAGATTTGTCTTCCAACAGCCTTAAAAGCTTGGGAAGAAAGTATTTGAAGGGATTACCCAGCTGCATGGCAGCCGGCCAGCATGTTCCAGGGCTGCTTCAGGTTGTCTGCCCGCCCCACCCTGAGTAAAAAAAAAAAAACTAAAACAACACAGAATGAACTTGGGGAGTAAAGGTAGTGCTGAAAAGCATGTTCTGTTTTTATTGGAAGGAAAAGAAAACCCTTTAAAAATTATAGCTCGTGGGTGTGCATATATATATATAAAAGTATTTAAGAAAGTGTGTGTGTGTGTAATTGCTATTCTGGAGGACAACGAGCATTTTCCTAAACAAGCAATGACTGAAAGGATTACCTTTGCCACCACTGACTGCCAGTTTTACCTGCAGCCCAACCTACAAAGCATTTGTGTGTCTAAGTGGTGACATTTAGGGCTGACGGAAGCGCTTTTTCCCCAGTACAAATGTGGCTGACACCATCCAGTGCTCTCCAACATGAGCCACATCACTTCCAGCAACGCCAGTGGGGACAAAGCCTCGAGCTGCCTTGTAGGCTCAGTGTGGGTTTATGGCTGCAATCCTGCATCCAGCACTAAACACCAAATAATTCACTTGCTAGTTAAGGCTTGAATCTCGCCAGTGTCTTTGTAAAAGGAGGGTCAAAGTAGACAGCTCCCTTCCACCAGCTGCTCTTCTTCTCCACTTTGCTTCCAACGCAGCAACTGCAAATACCATGTGAGATGTCTAAAAATCCCAAGGGGGAAAAAAAAAAAAGTAGTCCAACCCACCACATTTACTATTCTTTTTTGAGTCACACTTAGCATCTAAAACACTTCCCAGACACGTTCCATAATTCAATAATGTGTTTTCCTCCAGCCAAGCTACTTGACCAAAATATAAGTTTATAAACTTCCCTGCTAATGTAGCCATAAAGCACTTCAGTATTTTCCTCCCTTTCCAACTCTGCAGCCTACAAGGCCAGGAGAGATCCAGGTCTCAAGACAGAAAGGTAATTGCATCCAATGGGTTTCAAAATTAAGGACTGCTGTCTTTTGACAAATGCATCGACATTCCCAGATCCCAGGTTTCAGGGAAGAGCCAAAAGAACTGCAGGAGGCTGCTAATTCAACAGCAGCAGAGGTCAAGCTGTTCAGCTGAACTGGGCACATAAAACACAATTCAAACTATTTGGATCCATGCAAACATAACTTTACAATTACTGGGGCATATCCTGTTCTTGGCTGAGCTGGATGTATTTCTCAGTGCCAGGTATCTTCCCTGCTCCAGCAGCTCCGGCAGCTGGAGTTAAAGCCATCCCATTCTGCCCAGGTGATTGCTGCAAATTATATTGTAAGCATTCCTCTTTGCAGTTCATCCCATAGCCAGAAAGCAGTGACATTTTGGTGGAAGACATGAAAAACTGCTATTTTTGGAGTCACACTTTCTTGATCTGACGTTTTGTTTGTGAACCTTCGAGCAAGGGTGAAATATCTGAAGATTACAACCAGCATTTTCTCCTTCAAAACCTAACTTACTAATTTGTTGGACAGCAAACTTCTGAGTGCATGCAGCTACAGCAAAATAAAGTTGATATTTCCATACCAGTTGGATTTCCAGCAGGTCTGAAGCTCTTTCAGTAAGTTTCACCATGAAAAAAAAAGCCATCTGTGCCTCTCTGGTCAGATCAAACGTTAGAATGCAGCCTGAAGAAAACCATGGAAAACCTCCCAAAAGTTTTCCTTGCCCTCACCTCTGCACCACACCAGGAACACAGAACCACTCTATCTGTAACCCAACTCCAGTATCACAAATTTGCAACCTGTATTTTTCTGTCTTTCAAATCTAATACCATCAGAATAAAAAGGCATCTGGGAAATTTTAGTTTCCACACAGTCAGAGTAAATAAAAGAGAGGTCAGTCTCCACATTCCTTGCTCCAGTGATGCTGCTGTAGAGCAGCCCCAAAGGGGGATCAGGTCCTCCACAGCCAGTGATCAGCAAGCCTGGGTTTGCTTCAAGCACTGCAGTGCATCCAAAAATCCTCCATAGGAAAAATTAACAGCAGTTTTGTTTGGGGTTTTTTCCCCCAAAGAAAAAGGACTTCTCAAAAACCCAAGACACCTGCAACAACCCAGCTGCCCGCCTCCACATCTCCCTTAAATACCGAGGCAGAGAGGAACAAAGGAACCCTTTCACCAAAAAGTGTGTTCAACATTTAAGGCTGATTTTATTGAGTTTACGAGAAACAGCTCTATTCTAACCAGCTCAAATGGGATTTCATAATCCCACAATTATTTCAGATGCTTCCAGGAAGTACGTGAAAACTCATTTTTCAAATACATACATATATATGTATAAATACATACAATGTAGTCCTGCATGGACTAAATCCATTTTTTGCTCTCTCCGGCACCAGACTCGCCTGGTGACCCCCACAAAGTGCTGTACACATGGGCAAAACCTCAAACAAACTGGCAAGTGGCTTTTAGGGAAAAAAGCTGGCTTGCAAGATGCTGATGGGCAAGCAAAGATCCACTGATGCAGCTCAAGTGCATGGACTTTGAGTGGTCTCCCAGAAATCAGCCTATTATGCAAACAATATCAAATTAAAAAGAAAGTCTAATGGCATCAGGGCAGGTTAATTTATGACTTGTGTCTGTACAGAAGCATCTATGTAACATGTTGTTGAAATTGTGTTAGAGCTATCAAAATCCACTGCAAATCTTGCCAAAAAAAGGTTCAAAAAGTTGGGTTTTTTTTCCTAAAAGACAGATGTGACATCAGTGGGACACACACACTGACAACAGAACTTTTAATGAAATCTTATTTCATTTATTTTAATGAAAATTTTAACAAAATTTTAACGAAAACAGAACCATTTAATGAAAGCTGTTAAAACCAGTTTTCTTTGCATTTGTTGAATGGGCCAATTTTGCAATAAATGGTTATAGCTGCATATGGTGGTATGCCTTGAAAAGTTATAAGGGACAGCAACACACCGAAAAAAAATCAGTTCAATAACGTAATACATTTAAATAATTTGGCCTGCAGCTCATGCAGTACTGGCAAGAGTTGCATGCTCAAGTCCTCCTATTTTTGTGCAAGAGTATGAAATATTAACAGATTACAAGGAAGCTAATTAGTACTATCATTTACTGTAATGAGAACGGAAGCTATTGTTGCATGACAGATGGTATTTGTTTTATATCACATGTAAGATAAGCAAAAATCACATAAAAGTTTAGCCAGCCAAACAGGTAGACCCATAAGATCTGCATCCTGAATTGATTCCCCCCACCTCAAAAAAAAGCCACAACCAAGTTCTACCCTAATTTCTTTTCTAAACATATACTGACCTTAAACACTGTTAGTGCTATCCTATGTTACCTAACAAGCAGAGCAACTGTATTCCATAAAAATAATTATGCATCCACACCAACATCCACACAGTGTTTTTGAACACTCAAGGTTTACAAAGGAAAGAAAAAAAATCCAAAAATTGCTCGCCCAAAGCAATTGAATTTACCCCCACCATCCTCCATTTTGATCAGCGGAGACTACTTTATTTATCCCTCTGTAAACATCCTCTGTGACAAGTATGTTACAACTACAAAGGGTAGACAATATTTTGCAAATATATATTAAAAAAAAATAAATTCTGTGACTCAATTCCAGCTGAAACTGCAGCAGAGGAGGGGTGAGGGAGTAAGTAGGATAACTGTGGTCTAAAGCTAAAGGGTTTTTATCTTCTGCCAGATAAATGAGCTTTAAAAAAAGAAAATACATTCTTAGCTACATCAAAACCAGCATGCACATTGATTTTGCCTTCCACTCCTCTTTAAATCTCCTACTTCATCAAGTGCCCACAGAGAGAGACATCAAGGGAAGCAGCTTCCCAGGGACCATCTATTTCCCTCTCAGTATTTAAGAGAGGGTGCTAAACCATTGCTTCTGAAAAAAAACAAAAAAGGAAAAGATATGTAACCAGAAATGAAAGGCAGTGTTCCATAGAAGAAATCTTACATATTCACTGATAAATCATATGCTGATTTAGACAACATTCAGAAGGGCTGTGGGGGCAGATGGGTGAAGGCGGAGGAGAAAAAACCCAACAACCCAAGAGAAAAAAAAAAATGAAACTATATCCAGGCAGAGCACACACTTACCTGCTGGGGGATGCCATTTCCTCTACATTTTACACCCTCTTTGCTCCGTTTTACCATCATTGCCACCGCCAGCCTCCCGTGGCACTGGCTACCCCACGTCCCAGTGTCCCAGCTGGCTGCTGCCGGGCGAGGAAGCGGCTTCCCCCCATGCGTGATTCAGTCTCCTTGAGGGATGTGCTGCATTGTACCGGGTGAGTCATCCCAGAGGTATTCTGCACATTACAGCCCCAGCCGGACCATTACTCATTCGCAATATCCTCCCGGCTCGAGGAGCACAAGCGCACGCATCGACCAAAGATCCTCGCTTCCCCACCCCGGTTACAGGCTGGAAAAAAAATAAAATGATTACCATACAACCCCCATAAACCTGTAAAAGGGGGTGTTGAGCAGCAGCTGACGGGGCAAACGCGCTGCCCGGAGGTTGCACCAGCCCGGCAGGCGCAGCACCCATTCGCCCAGGACTACAAACAGGTCCAAAGTTGAAAGCAGGTGTCACATCCTCTGGTAAACCTGTCAGCACTTTAATTCCCCCAAAAGCTGCTAACACAGCGCTGGGACCAAGGGTCCAAACAACTCAAGAGGCCTAGAGGAAGCACTCAGCCTCCCAAGGTGTCTGTCTCCACCGCAGTTTTTAATGGGATTTTAAATGCTTCCAGCCTGCAACAAGTTGGTATTTCTAAGTATCACCTACAGATCTTGTGTACTGTACCTTTGCAGGCAGGCTGTGCTACTGAAGTGCCAACACAGCAACATCCCTACACACGAGCTTCATTTTGGACAGCTGGCCTCAAAGCTGCTCAGAAACTTTCCTAACCATTGGAACTCCTCAGAGCTCAGCCAGGGTGTTGTGTATGTCACCCCCAAGTTATATGATCATCCCCAAACAGCCTCTCATTAAAGCAGAAATGTTGCTCAAGAGCTGCTTCGGCACCAGTGACAAGAATAAAAATTGTGACACTGGGGCTCTGAAAGCAGCTTCTAAAAATACTTGTCCAGTTTCTGAACTAATCTATGCTGATGATTAGGCAGGCAGGGAGAAGAAAGCTAACTTAAGTGTTTCCAGGCTCAGCTGCTTCTGCCTTCCATAAATTGAATGTTTTAACCCTGATTTGGAACAAAAATTACTTTTTCCCCCAAGATGGAGAATGGTGAATGCCTGAAAACACTCTTTAGGATAGGTGCACCCCCACTTTGGAGACATAATAACCTGAAACCACTCACACTCTTGAAAACTTCAAGCTTGGACCACAGAAATGCTGAGCTTGAGACCAACAAGGCTTGAACCCAGCTTCAGTGCGTAGACAGCGGGCTGCACAGAGGGTGCTGAGGACATCTGAGGGGGCTGGACTAGATGGCCTTTAAAGGTCCCTTCCATTCCAAACTGGTTTATGATTCTATGACATTCAGAGTCACCAGCATTTATTCACTGTTTCTCTCCAGCACCCAGCGAGCACACGTGCAGGTGGAGCTACAGGCACCTATTTGCAGCTTGGCTGGATTTTGCCATGACAGTGGAATCAAGCTACACTCCAAAGCCATGCTGAAGGCAACAGGCAGCATGTTAAGTTTGTTACAGTGGTATCAAGTGACAGCTGGTGTTTACTGTATTTCAATATAGAACATAAAAGGGTCTTTAATGGGCAAAGAGTACTGTGTTGGTAGGGGTGCATTTCCAGCTGATGGGTAGCTCTTTAGTCAGAGTACCACACTAGGCAAGCAATTAAAAAAAAATGTGGTGGGTTTTTTTTTTAAAGTTTTAATTGCACATCTTTAATTGTCCACTGCTCATCCTATCCAGTTTTGGAAATTTTAAAAGTTGCTGCCTCACTTTCCCCTTCAAGCTCTGCAGCAATCCTGCAGCCATCATCTCTGTTCTCGGCTGTCTCCAGCAAGAACTCAACACACAAGTCCAAGGCAACATCAGCCAGAAAAAAATTTTAAAAAGCTGCCTGGCACTTTTTGCTGCAAGTCCAGTTTCTAAAGCTTTTCTCCCAAGGGACAGAAGATGAAATTAACCTCCCTGTGTCAAGACAAAACTATCTTTGAATAAGCTGTGTTGTAATCATGTTTTTGAAACAATAATCTTGAGTGGTAACATCTCCCCAAAGCTTCCCTGTTTTCTCGCCTTTCTACTGCTCCGTAGACCATCCTGCCACTGGTCCCCCTAGAAACTTCAGGCTCAGCACACGGAGAGACTCGGGACTATGGGAAGGTTTTTGTGGAGAAGCAGTGTAACAAACATGATTCCAGCATTACACATTACATGGAAAAGCCATCACGCTGTAGAGGGAACACAGTCTCACAGCTGCCATGGGGCAGCTCACAGCTCACAGGGCTGGGTTGATCCATGACCTGGGTATTCTCTGCAAAGCTGCCTGTTTGCTGGTCTGCCCAGGGTCAGGAGCAGGTAGGGAGAAACACTCTGCATGTGAAATTACAAGACAGAGAAAAGCTCTCTCTTACAAATGTTACAGTGTGCTCAATCCATAGCAATGCAAATAAAGCCCTCACCTCCTGTCTACATTGTGAAGTTGTTGCATCAGTTAAGAAGAAGAACCACCACTTCATTCAGGTGGCTTCAAGCCCTGCTGCCAAGGGAAGCAGGTATCAAGTCACCGGATCGGTATCACCTGAATCACTTGTTGGGTTCTTACCTTTGCACATGTTCTTTAACCTTAAGTCTAAGCTAGCAAACCTCAGCACCAGTGTTGGCAGTGCTGCTGCACTTTTTAAATTATTATTATAATAATAATTATTATTTTCCCCTTCAAATAATACCCTGTCCAGTAGATTGCACACCCATCCCTACTAGCTGAGTGCTACAGTGAAATAACCTCTACAGCTTTCCTGCGATTCCTGCCTTGGACTGGTGAGCGGCTGTGCCGACATGCAAACATTTCCCCCATCTCCCAGCAAGGTGCACACTGATACCAAGTTCTGCTATTAGAAATCCGAAGCAAACATTGCAACTGGAGAGCCAACAAGGTGGTGGATATGCCTTTTGCTGCCCACCTGCCAACTGCAAGCACGGTTCAAAGAGCTGAGACTGTGGTCGGGGCGAGAGGAGCCCATTTTCATGGAGGCAGCTGGATTACATGTGATGAGGAGAAAGAAATCCAGTCACCTTGTTAATGCCAGTCACACTAATGGGCCGAAATTCTGCAGCACAACAGTGCATGGGACCAAGCCTGACAGCTTGTGAACCAGGCAAAAAGATGTATCAGCACATAATTTCAGTGCAGTGTAGGGCTTCCGAGTATCTGCAGGTCCCAGGTCCACACGGGCAACACAAACTTGTCATGCCACATCAGCCAGAAAAAAAAAGCAACCTATCTTAGGTGCAGCATTCAGGATTATCTACACAAGAATGCCTAAACATTGCTTACTGTGCCTTGTGAGAGGTAAAGAAGATCGCTTTTCTCCATTTTTAACTGAAAAAAACAATACAACAAAACAACAATCAAACCCCCTCCCCCAAACAAACAACAAACCCCAAACAAAAGATTTTATAGACATGGTCAGTGCAGCTTTATGCCCAGCACTTCAGAGACATCCATTGCACTTCTGCTGTCCTTGTTGCCCACAAAGTTGTCTCGAACACAGCGTTCATTAAGAGCTGCATTGTAGGCAAAAGCAGGAAGTACGGCACAAAAAGGAAAAAGGGCACAAAAGTAGATCCTTTGGAAGGATCCAAACATTTTATGATGTGCTTGGGGCTGCTGAACATTCTGGGAGCACCGAAATGCTCCTCCTTACATATCATTATCCATGTTTTCCCTATTTTCCACGTCATTCTCACGGATGAATGGACCTTTGTACATATGGATGACAACAAAAAAATGACCCCAGCATAGATGGTATTTCCAGCCAGGATGCAGAAAGGCTCCGGGTGGAGGCCATATGGATTTAATTTTCCTGCAGAGAGATCAAAGGAGAGTGCTCAGAGCGTCTTACTCGACTCCAAATAAACATCCATGACCAGAAAAGAGGTTACACAAATGACATGCATTGAGCTCCTCTGTGCCGGAAAAGCCTCATGTGCTTTTCTTCTAATTAAACCCTTCCTCCATGGCTCCTAATTGATACCTGGACAAACAGCTGTAATATACTCCAGGAAATCTAACCCTGTACTTTGCTTTACTTGTGTGACATGGACTCAATCATCACAGGGCACATTGCAAACTTTCATTTTCCTGATGGATCACTGATTAAAAAAAAAAACAAAACAACAAACCTGAGAAGGCAAGGCCTTCCTCCTCCCCTTTTCTGCACTTTGATACTTAGCTCAAAGTACTTCACGTGGGAATCTTTTAACCACTGCATCTTTGCTTTCTCCTTTTTTACCATGCAAGTGTTCTCAGGCTAATTATGCACATCGTAGACAACATATATCCAGTTTCTTGTCTTCTCCAATTCCTTCCTTCTAGATTTCCAATCATCTTTACTGCTCTTTGAGGGCTGGTTATTTCTTTTGCAAAGCCCCCATGCCAGGACTCCACACTCTGTGCCAGAAGCACCTGCAAAAGCAGACGATGCAGCAAGCACCACGATACAACAACCTTTGTCCACCTACATTTCTGAATTCACTGAAAACTCCCATAAAACCATGTTGACCAGTTCCAAGTTCATATTCCTCTAAATCTAATGTTGACTGCACCTCCTGTTTCGCTGGGGACTGAGCTGAGCTAATGAGCTTAAGTTTCCAGGATCGCTCTGTTTCTCCTGTCAGTGTTAGTAAAACATTATCTTGCCCTTAAAATGTACCTTGTCCAGCTCTTTCCAGGGCTCTTGGGAACAGTCTCCTACTTTATAGACTTAAAAGCAAGATGGTTAACGCTTATGATTCTACTTTCATTTTTAGTAGTGTGGGAATTACTGCTCATTTATGATAGTGATCCTCACAGTCTGCTTCCGTCAGAGCACAGAAAACAACACCAGGCAGGCTTCCCCTCCTGTATGGAGCACTGCAAGCTTCACCATGCCTGCCCTGGATCAGGACATCCAGCATTAACTATTTTTACAAGGGCATGCAGTGATAAGACAAGGGGGAATGGCTTTAAGGATGAGTGAGGGCAGGTTTAGATTAGACATTAGGAATAAATTGTTACTCAGAGGGTGGTGAGGCACTGGCACAGGTTGCCAAGAGAAGATGTGGATGCCCTGTACCTGGAAGCGTCCAAGGTCAGGTTCGATGGGACTTTGAGCAACCTGTTCTAGTGGAAGGTGTCCCTGCCCATGGGAGGGGCTTTGGAACTAGGTTAAGCTTTAAGATTCCTTGCAACCCAAAACGTTCTATGGTTCTACAATTCTACTCTCTCTGATTTTATTAAGTCCTCTAGCAGGCAGCACCAATACCTTTGGTTTCCTCTGGCCAACTGTGTGCATCTCCTAACCTCTACTTTGTTCTCCCTGCAGCCAGCTTTCCTGTTTACATCTCTGCCGTCGCTTCCCTTGGAAAGCCAGAGGGCTTTGGAAAAAAAAAAAAGGACAAACAAACAAGCGCTTCCTCAAGATGCTGGCAGTTGCGTGCCTGTGCTTCTCCTCCTACCACCGTCCTTCGCCTGGTCACAACAGTGTCACATGCATTTAACAGCTTGTATTTCCTGCCATCTGCTTTAACAGGCAGATCTTTTAAATGCTAAAAGTTGCGGTGGTGCAAAGTGCCTGCTGGTCGTATCACTGGCAAGAGGCATTTTGATTGCAGAGAAGTCAGTCAGGGGGAGCATCTTGGGGTCATCCCCTATTCTCATTCTGGGAGGTGAGTTATTCAACATGCTGCACACTCACGTTCTCACACCAATTCTTTCCAAAAAGGTTCAGTATAGCGACAGCTGGAGTTCCTCTGGCACCTGAAGGAGGTTGAAGCCTCCCACGGTCTTTCCTTTTAGCACCAAAAATGGTGAAGGAGCTTCTCATCCTGCACCCATCATGGTTTTTGGAGAGCTCAGTATCACCTGGGAGCTGCCATCTCAAATCTCCTGGAATACCATAACATCAATGCCCCACGTAAGGCCAAAAAAACTGCTAAGCAAAAGCAAGCGTATTCATTTAATGGGCCACAACACTCTTTAAAAAATTCAAAAAAATGAAAACTGAAGAAAAGCAACATCATCTTCTTGTGGAAGATCTGTGAGAGGAAAGCATTTACCTTTTCTCTTTGTGCAAAGCCCCATCTATACCATACATTGCCCAATTCCAATAAATGATTACAGTAATATCTACAAGTAAAGAAGAAGATATACCCATTGGTTTTTTGCCTTCTCAAGCTCTGTTACAACCACTCCACTCATGTTTAGCAGATGATAATGAAACCACAACTGTTTATCTGAATCCAAAATGGCTTCTTTTTTTTTCCTTCTCCCCTTAAACTCAGATTTAACTAGGGTTTTAATTGCTGTTTACCAAGGTCACAGAACTGACAGGAGATGCACACTTAGCCTTTGATGCCCCATCCACAAACTTCGTTTTCTTTTTCCTCAAGGCAGTTTGATCCACTTATAAGTTTGACTTCCTTGCTTAGGATTTGCCTGCCTCTGCCACTACATCTACTAATATCTTGGAGAAAGAGAAATTCCACCAAGGAAGAGCCTTGGTCTTGAGATGGGTCTCTGCTGCATTCGTGCAAAGGAAGGAGGGCAGCTCCATTCCCAGCGCTCCAACGTGATGTTCTGGCTCCCAGACAAGACGGCAGTGAAAGACTGACATGTCAAGATTGCCCTGCAAGGCCTTCTTTTGCACTAGAAATTAATGTTGAGACAACAGAGTGATGGCTTTGCATCTTTTCAGCCTCCTAAGGGAGAGACATATGCACGCAGTACCCGAAAGCAAGATGAGTACAAGCTTTGCTAAACAGTTCTCACCATGAGGGGAAATCACAAGTTGACAAGGTGTCTGAAAAAAACCCATCAAATAAACCCTCTCATTCAAGACTCTCTGAGGAGGATCAAGTGCTATCTTCAGTGTTAATCTGCAAGGTGGGTCAAGGACCTGCAAGCTGTTCCTTCATCCAGGGATGCTTTCTTATTAATGTTTGCACCACGAAGCGGTTGGTGCCCAAACTGTGCTTCCTCCACTGCAGGGACAGCCCTGGGAGCTACCAGGCCAACACTGTAAAGATGCTCTGGGATATCAATGCAATCCGGTGCATCCCACCACGGAAATCCAAGGCAGTGCCAGAACCAGCACTGAATTACAGGCCCAGCTCCAACAGATTCATCAACGGAGTCGGATGATGACAGCTCCATTCGAAATAGAAAGCTGAGGGGGAAAGCCAGTTACTCATCCAAATCCAGTGCTCTCCCTTGGAAATGCATGGATGATGCATTCTGTCAATTCTGAGATGGGAGAAATCACATTTTTCCTGTCTTCACCCTGTCCAGATGTGCCTGGGCTGTAACGAGTCCATGGAGGATTTGGGAGTTCGGTCCTGATCCAACACATAGGCGCACGCACGTTTTAGGAGGAGTATGTTTATGTGTGCACATTTAATGCACATATTAAAAAACTGTGCTGAGATAAGCTAACAGTTAGTAGTGTAGTGGCTGAAAACGTTGCCTCTATCCCATTATAACAAGGCAGCACGAGAGCTGGATGTAGAAAATGGGCACTTCTCTGTTGACTAACACTCAACCTTGCTAATAAATTAGGTGGAAAGCTGTGGTCTCAAGAGAAAGCCCAGATGTAGTGCCATCCCTCTTCCAGGAGTCCAGCTCACTCTTGGACAGGAGACCTCCAGATGCACTCACAACCAAGTAAGTGAAGTCTAGCTGAAACAATGCTTTGCCAAAACCAACAGTGACCTCTGGAATTTGGTGCTTCTTGCAGATGTCCTAAAGGATGCCATCAACTAAGTAATAAAAAAGGTACTTTAACCCCTGGCAGTGATTCATCCAGATATTTTTTCTAGCAAAAAGGCCTTATTACTGAGGGGAGGGTTTCTTATTATTTGCAGGAAAATTCAGAAGAGAACAAGTAGATACTAATTTGTTAAAAAGACAGATAAACATGTACAGGAAATACTTCTATGAAGGTCCTGATCCTCTGAAGATTAACAATCTACAGTACTGGAGACAAAACCATGACACTGAGGAAATAACGAACTATAAAAACAGGAAGAAGTGTAAGTTTATTTTTTTTAATGTTATTTTGAGGGAATATTTGTTTTTCTGAAGCTTAAGATACCAGCAAAAACCTCCATCTGCAGGTCACACTATTCTCTATACAAAAGCAGCTGCACAGAGTTTCCTCACCCAGGTCCCCAGAGCTGTTGGATGGGAAGGCCATCCTGCACATTACAGATCTGCTGCCTCCCTAACCAACATTGTTATTCAGTTTTCACCTCATCTAAAGTCATTACAAGTTGTTGCATGGACAGCGTTCTGCCCGTGATGCCAATAAATCAAGTTGTTTTGCTGTTGCATTTCCCCCACAGCCACAGGACTGGGTGCTCCCTCCAGATACGTATTTTGGCATATTTACTGTAATAATATTAAGGTAGTACTTGTTGGAAATGAAGGGTTTTGCCACTCGTGTCATGTCTTCTACCTAAGTTATCTCCTGGGAGTCAGGCTGAGGCACAGCACTGCCCAGGGGTCTTCTGCTATTAAAGGAGGAGGGGAACAAAGGAGACAGGGACATCCCATCAATTTGTCCTCACCCAGGACCTTTTTGAAGCAGCTTCTCCACCTTTTCCCCACAAAAGCCTAAAAGAAATTTAGATAATTCCCACTGCAGCCAACGCTATGCACATGTACTGAGTGCCAACCCAAAAGCAGAACGACGCTCACATCTGCCTGCAGAATTCCCAGAGCATGAAAAGCCATCAATGCAGAAAATAGGTTTAACTTAACCCGAAAGAAAGGTTTAAGTATTTATTCTCCTAATATGTCCTCACCACTTCTTTCTTTAGTAGTTGAATTATTTTTGTCCACTGAAAGTGATCCCTTTGAACTAGGGCGTTCATAGTTTAGAAAATATAATTAAATTTCCATGTTAGTTAGCGGATGTTAGTTAACTATCAGGGGGGAAATGATCTACATTAAAAAAAGAGAAGTACAATCAGCTTTCCACTTGGATTTGACCTCTACCACAACTGGAATGAAGATGTAGATGCTACCTGTATACTTACTGCATGGAACATTTGTACAAATGTATAAGTATCTATATATTCGATCAAATATTAAGCATTTGCTTTTTGTCTGATGCAGAATACACCAAACCACATGTCTTCTGGTTTTGTATCAAGCAGGACTATGATAATATGGTCAAAAGTGGGTACCTGCTTTTTGCCAATTCACATTCCCTTTCCACGTGATACCTCACATTAAAATCCTTTAATGAACTGCTGCACATTCAACAGACCAACTATTACCTTTGCTATCTTCTGGTTTTGTCTCTCATGTGTCCTAATGTACCAGGGTTTTATGAGACCAAATGTTCTACACCACCTTGTAGCTCCTTGTGTTAACTACCAGTATTGGTAATTAAACATCTCACATCAATTACAAGCAGAAATTGGAATAATAACAACACAGAGACAGAGCCTTTGAGCAGCAGGTTCTAAGAAATCACTATCAAGACTGTTAAAGTTTATGCTCTCTTGCTAATTAAGTATTTGAGGTGGACCTGTATACAGTGCTCACCAAGGTTTCCTAAGCTTTGCACTCAGAAATGCCATGCAGAAATGTCATTTCAACCTTGAAATGACACCCAAATAATCTGACTTCACCCCTTCTTTGCTCTAGATGAAGATGAAGGAATGAGCTACTGAAAAAAACTAGGCAGTACTTCCACAAAAATACAAAACTTGGACTCCTGGCATTCAGGCAGATCACAGGTGAGAGCCAATCCCCAAGAAATACATCTGTCATCTGCCAATGCCCAAAAGATACTTTCACAAGTCACAGACTGGCTCTTCAAGTCCCTGTCTTCAAAGCACATAAAAATAGCATGAAGTAAGACAAAAGCAAACTAAAATGCTGGGTGCCTTGTTCAAAGCAGGCTTTCAAGGGGTCCAGGACAGTTGTAAGCCAGTTGATGCTGAAGGTAATGGACTTTTCTTCTTCTGGGACATCTCATGGTTTCTTGGCTTTGCACAGCCCTGACTGGGGTGTTTTTGCCTTATCCAGTAAATCCACCAGAGTTTGAGGTCCACGGGTACTTGCATGCTGATGACACCAGAAATAAAATAAAAAACAATAATAAAGTCAAGCAGCTTCAAAAAAATCTTGTTGGCACTTACAGACTGTGGACTCTCCTGCCAACCAAGGGAGCAAGGGGAAGGCTGGGCTCTGGTGCCAGGGACCCCAGGTGCCCATCATGTCTATAATGACCAGCTGTTGCCAGTACGGAGGATGGTACAGGGAGTATTTAAAAAATCCCACTCCTGGATAACACTTGGGACTTCCTTGTGACTCTCTGCCAAGCACGTGGCATTGCAAGCTCCGTGTGGCTCCTCACTTGCTTTCCTGAAACGCTGCTGTGAAATGGGCAAGGATGGCTCTGCTGAGTCCAGCAGTGCTCCCACCGTTTCCAAAGAGCTGGTTTTATTAACTTCAACCTGCTAACAGCTGGCAAGGCAATAACCTGCATCCACAGGCTGCTGAAACTGCTACATCCCATTGAAATTTGTAGGGATAAAATTAAGTTTTTCCTTTGATAGGGAGTAATTCTTGCTCGGTGCCACAATGCTTGTTCGGGCACGCTTTCTATTCACCTGGGGCAAGCACACTCCTCAAGCTTAATGAGATCATATCCCTGGCTAAAACACTTAATAGTTAATTGAAACTTTGTGCCAACCTACGGTCTGCTCTGCATGTCTCTCATGCCTTGTGTAGTGGAAGTCCAAGGGTGGGAGTGCATTGTGGGGTGGGGAGAAGGTTTAATTTGAGCCAAAAGGAATAACACGTTCAGCACAGTGCTGAGCTAAAGAAATAAAAAGAAAACAAAAATCCACTCTGCCACAGTACTGCTCCATAACACGAGCAGACTAACATATGCACGATCCATAACGCAGAGGAGAGCTAAATGCCAAACAGTGTTGACAAAACTAGAGGCACAACCATGGACAACACAAGCCAAGACTGCTGTGCTACACAAGATGGGGAGACAGCCTGCACAAACCTTGGAGCCACCAACAAGGCACTCTTGATGCAAAACTAAGGCCATCCTGCAGAGTGAAGTTACCACATAGAGAAGCAAGTATTTTTCTGAAGCAAAGAAGAGGTTAGTGTATTTAACATTTTAATTAGATCATGAATGACAAAGCTACAATGTCACAAAAGAAAGTTCCTGTATTTAAAAGGTTCCAAAATAAAACGAACAGAAGGACTGGATTTTAGCCTTTTAAGTATTTCCTTCCCCATATTTAAGGTCTAGTTTTCAGAATAAGTTAAATATAAAGCAGCAAGAACATGTACAAGCTGTGAACAACCACCATCCTTTCAATTTTCTTTATGCAATTCAGTGAAGAAACTCATTCATGTTCCCTGCAACACAGTACCTTCCAACAAGGCACACTTTCCCCTCTCTCCAGTTGTACATTTTCTCTAGGTTTTAAAAATTTGCCTTTGCTGTCAAAGGAGTTTCTAAATCCCCTTTGATGCGGCAAGAGATGCCTGAAACAGGTGCTCAACCAAGGACAACTCCACTGAAGCCATGCAAGGAAAAACCCTACTTTGCCATCTCACCAACTTACAGGGAGCTGTAAGGACATCTCTGACAATCTACAGGTAGGGCTTTCCCGGACCTTATATAATACATCCTTGAGAAAAAGATCATACACTTTCCAAGTGTTCTGCTGTCCTGAACTTGAAGCTAAACATCAAACCAGCAAAACACCCTAGTGGGTTACTTCCTTTCATTGATGAACACTTATAACTTTCAAGTGTCTTGAAATGCATGACATAACAGGAAAATTCACCTCTGGATTAAAAAAAACCCCACAATCCAAACCAAACACCCAACAAACTTTTCTGCATTTTCTGTACCTGTTGCAAGAGATCTTGGGCAGAGCTTTAGGCACCAGACAGTCTTCTCCTAACACAACACCACTTCTGTGAAACACAGCACAGCTCCCTGCATTGTTTGCTCAGCACTGTGGACTTCCACGCCGCACGTCCCTCCTTGCCAACCACAGCCATCCGTCATGCTTCACTTGCCTCTCCCTGGCTATTTACTTAAGGCTGGGTACGGCCAGGAATTCCTTCGTGTAACAAAGTGTACAAACGTGCTTTTATGCGGGCCATTTTGACGCTGGAGAGTGCTCTCTCAAGGAGTTCCCCTTTTCTGCCACGGGGAGCCGGTTTTACTCAGAAGCTCAGGGACCAGCAGAAGTTTCTTGCTGACAAAAGTCACATGCAGAAGTGGAGGAAAGGGGCTGAACGTTTATTCCATCCACCTAAGGAAAAAAGAGCTTAAAAGAGGGTATTGTTGAGAGCTTTTTTCAATTAAATAACTTGCAAAAACCCGAAGCACCCCTCTCTCTTGAACCATTCTGTAAGCAGGGGTTCGGTGTGACCTTCTGCTCCCCATCGCTTCATGGAAGAAAGCAGAGTTGCTTTTCCTTTGGAAACATCACAGTAACTCAGTGCTGCCAAGGAAATGCACAAAACTGGTGGTATTGTAGCTCTGGAGTCACCTGAAGATGCACTACTATTGTGCATCTGGGTGACATCATGCAGGCAAGGCGATGAGGATGAACCCAAGGCACACAGGCTTGAATTACCACTTGAGGGTAGAAGTCAACTGCCTCACCCTTGCCTCCTCTCCCCACTGCTCTTGCAGGGATGTTCACTTCAATATACACTGCAAAAAAACCAAACCAAAACAAAAATCTTGTGCTAAGCACACTCAAAAGTAACGTTGGTAGTTATTTACCAAGTATTTTTTAATGCATGCTAAGATTTGGACTGTCCCTTTCATAAAGATGAGAGGATGTGAAGGATCTGTTTTTGATGCTCAGTTCTCAGCTGAAGGCCATTTAATGCTGACCATCTGAAGAGACAAACTCTTCCAGGCACAGGCATGTTCCCTACAACCACCAGAGGCAGCTTTCAGCTAGATCCCTGGAAGTCCATTCATGAGTCCTTTATTGCATTAATCACAACAAACAGCATATGTTATATATTGTCTCAAACAGTTCCTCAGACAACTGGTCAGAGACAACAGATCCAGATGCCTCTCCCAAAACAGCTGGGTTTTCCCACCCCTGCTTACAGGGCAAGGGTTGCTTTAATACTGGAAAAAGGCAGCTTTAGATATCCATACCATGAGTAGGTATAGCCAGGGCTCACTACCTGTGATCCAAGCTGGATGATCACTGGAAGAAGGTCCAACCAGGGATGCTCATTTTTAGTCCCACCTCTACCATTTACACCTCAAGAAATCAGAGTAACCCTTTCCTTCTTAAAACATGTACAGGCAAGTGCTACTTGCAGTTGAGTTATTTTCAGGAAGGTGCCAGGCTCACATAGAACCACAACCCGGTAAATACTCTTGTGAAAAATTATTCTTCCCATTCCTGCAGCAGAGAATAAGCAGAAGAGGGAAACAGCCTAGTAATATTTACCTGCCTTTTTTTTTTCCCCCTTCATATCAAGTTTGCACAAAAAATATGTTTTTTACTGAAATCTCAAAATTTAAGTGCTGGAACAAAGGACATATTTTCCCCTGCATCATCATACCCAAAATCAACATAGAAACCTTAGATATATCTGTAATCCAATGAGAAATGATTCAGAAAAGCACCTTGTGATTTTACTGCTTTAATCACTGCAGAACATGGAGAGCATTTGGCCAACAGAGGCAAACCCGAAGGAGTAAGTGCTCTCTTGCTCACTGCTTTGGTTTTCTTTTAAGTCAGCACTGAGAAAGCAAATTAAGCTTCCAACTCTCAGCTCCTATAATCACATGAGATACATGGCACCAACTCCAGAAGTTTATATATTTTCTTTTTAAAACATGAATGGGAAAGTGTACACAAACACCCTTCTTTTCCCATCCCTTCCTTCCCATAAGGAGGGCTGTTTGTTTTTTTATTTGACCTTATGAAAGGTTGGGGAAGCTATTCCACCAATACTCTGATAAAGGTAGCCCACGCTTCCTTAGAGATATAGCAAAGGGAAGGAGGAAAAAAAAGAAACCTCAACCACCGAAATACTCCCACCAGCAACAAAGTTGCTAGATGTATTTTTTCATGACTTTTGTACAGAACAGCGAATTTTATCAACAAATTAACTCAGTTTACAGTTCACTTACAGCCTTCCTGAACAAGAAAATATAGAGTACATAAATGGAGAGGCACTAAGCACTGTAGAATCTCAGTGGTCCACAGCCAAACCCTCATATTCAAGATAAAAACCCTCAGACGGGGCTTTCTGGGTTGCAATTTATGGATCTTTAGGACCACCATTTCTAAAACAGTCCATTCAGCTGCTAACTCTAGGGAAGAGTCTTTTTTGTGGCTTGTAGGGGTTTGGAATGAAGGGGAGGGGGGTTGCTTTTTTGCATGCCCTGGAAATTTATTTCAGGAATCTTGTTTAAAGGCATGCATGCAGAACCAAACCAAATGAATGGTTGGTGGCAGACTTTGTCAAGCCATAATTTTTTTCATTCACAGGCTGTGATTTTACAGGGCTCCTCAACCACTCGCTGGGGGAGGATCAGCACAGCTGAGCTCAACAGTAACACCAACCACTATCTCCACACCCAAGAACTGGGAGACCCTGGTTAGATTTTGGCCTCCAGGCCTATGAGCATTTTTGGGACCTAATAACAAATCTTGGAGAAAAGCAAGAAGATTTTTAGTGTTCAAGCACAGGAGAGGAGCTGGGTAAAAACATCACTGCACACATATTATAACACCAACCAGCCTGTCATCATGCAAAGACGGCCACGGCAATTCCAGAACCAACAGACTCTTCTGGAGTTCAATCCAAGGCATCAAAATAAGTATATTTCTGGCTCCCCTTTACATGCTGTCTCTTAATCATTTCTGCACATACCACATACTTAAAATCCTAACTTTTAGGTGGGGGAAGATCATCCTCCCCCATGTACACATGCAGTCGAATGCATAAAATCCCCCACCTTCCTCCTGACTCTGTCCATCCGCACAACTCTGCGTTTGGAAGGATTTTAACCAAAAATGGTCACTTATCCAGACAGACTGACCTGGGAAGGTTTAGGACTTCTGAGGAAGGGCAAGGGAGACACAGACTTTAATGACTAACAAACAAACCTGATGAGCAGCTCAAAAAACAAACAGAAAAAAAGGCTGACATTTATCATATAACTTGTTTTAGGAACTACTGTAAAAAGGCACATCACTGACCTGATAAGATCTTCCAAACCAGTGGAGTTTATGTACACATAGGCACAAGGGGAAATGGTTTATTTGGGCTTTAAGGTTCTTCCTGCAGGATGCAGTGTTTATAAAGGGTATTTCTAGAACTTCCTCATTGCATTTGTGAGATCGTGCTCTCCGTAAGCCTCCAGCTCATCTCCGCACCAGTTTGCCCCTCTCCTATAACTCCCCCTTTAATTATTTTATTTACTGTCTTTTACCAACCTAGCTAACTCTCTACATTTTACTTCCTTCAGACAACAAGCAGAAGCTCATCTCCAGCACTGCTTAATAACTTTCCAGCCATTCAACACACTCTCATGAAGCATTACTATACCAAAATGCCAAATACTTTCAGAGGAAAAAAAAAAGGAATTTTTTTTGTCTTAAGCAGCTCTAGTGGTTTAATTGTACTGCATCGTTTCACTCTTGCTTTTAAACAGAGAAAACAAGCTCTTCACTAAGTTCTTCCTCTAGTTCAACTAAACACCAGGTGTCTTCTTAAAAACACGAGGTCACTCAAGCCATACAAGTATCATAATTACTATTTCATAAAGTTCTGTACCATTTCCTAACCTTTTTATCTTCACAGCCACCAAAATGCACACATCCAGTAAAAACATGTAAAGCAACGACGGGCTGCAACCAGCTTAACACCTCCCATGCCAAATTTCAGTCAAGGATGAATTATGTTGGCAGCACTATAAATTTCCAGCGATAAAGTTTTTGCTGTAATTTCACTAGTATTAAAAAAAAAAAAAAAAGGCAGCACACTCCTGAAGTATCAGTGTAATTTATATGCACACACTTTAAAGACATGGAGCATAACAAGCTCCTGAAAAACAGGGATTTACACTGAGGTCTAGTAGGGTCATCTATCCTGGCTTTCCCTCGCCCCCAAGGTGAGCAGCGGTTTTAATAAAAGTTGAAAGATTAAAATAAAAAACATTTAAAAAAAAAAATCAACACTAAGGAATCAGGTACCTTGGGTTTTACAAAATGTGATCACATAAGGCAGCAGCATTGCTGAAATTGCAGAGAAGATGGTAGAAAGCAGGTGTAGCCCCCACTTCCAGCAACATGATCTCCCATGCAGCTCTTCAATAGCCAACCTGGCAGCAGAGGATGGCGAACTTCTCAGCTTCGCATGAGCAGGACCCACTGCATGGGACACCT
Source organism: Pachyramphus minor (assembly GCA_013397135.1). Taxonomy (NCBI): domain Eukaryota; kingdom Metazoa; phylum Chordata; class Aves; order Passeriformes; family Tyrannidae; genus Pachyramphus; species Pachyramphus minor. Next base: position 39,010 of record VYXB01005444.1, on the reverse strand, counting down.
AAGGCAAAATGGGGCATTCATCTCCCCACTGAGCCACTGGACTTGAGATCTCACATCCTCACCCACACAGTACAGACGAATCACAGAGAGATGCAAAGATCCAAGAGTTACAGCAATCACTCAAATATATTGAACAAAACTAAGTAACTGCACAAAAACTCATCTCCACAGTTGAGAAACAACAAGCCTGCTTTAAATTAGCTCAGGTGATACTTTCAGATCTCTACGTAACTTTTAAGAACCAGACAGTTTGTGAATAATCTCAGCCCCAGAGCCAGATCCCTGCAGCAGCGGCTGAACGCACTTGCCAGCTCTGCTGATGCCTTCCAGCAGCTCTTTATGGCATCCCTTGGACTACTGCAAGACAAAAGAAGGAGCTCTCCAATGTTAACACCTAGATACTTTTTCTCTTCCCAGTCCTCAAGGTTTTACAGAGGTCCCACAGACAACCATCCCAGTGAGACCTTCCTGGCATTCCAGCCCAGAATGCCGCTCGCTCCCAAGGCACGATCCCAGCAATTCACCCGCCCCTTGCCTCGTTTTGTCCCAACTTGAGGCAAAGCACACACTTCCCTATATGCTGCAACTTGAAGCATTAGTTAGTAACCTTCTATCAGCTCGGGGGCATACCTTTCCACTCATAAAACCAGGTAAACAGCCAGAATGCCTTCCAAGCACTTGGAAACCCAGGCGGGAGTGTTTGGACATGTCAGCGGAAGAAATGCAGCGAGCGGAGGTGAGTTGAGCTCTCTCTGCCTTGAGCCTGGGGGGTGAACACAATGGGTATGTTTTTGGGCAGCATCCCACTCACCATGGGGACCTGCTAGAGGTGCTACAAGTGAGGAGTCACTACAGTGGCAGAAAAATGAGTGCTGCCAATATCCCAAGGGAGGAACATCCCCCCTAAAAACAGATAAACACAAGGCTATGCGGATGTCAGCTCATGTCCCTGCCCCCAGAAAATGCTTTCCACCACCAGCATCTGAATTAAGAAATAAATAAAAAGCATAAATGGTCTAGGGACTCAAACAGAAAAGAAGAAAAAAACCCCAACACACAGATATGCTCTAGCTGAGATGATAATTACTGCTAGTAGCATCAACTAATCCTAAGCACAGACTTAACTCCTATAAAACCACATCATTTAAGAAATCTTGTCTTTCCGCAAGTGAGGGGAGGACCAGGAAGGAGCTGATAGGCAAGACTGTGGTGCTGCAACAGGCTCCAGTGTTTAGGGAAGGAGCTTTGTGACTTCCCACAGCGTTTTGAAACTCTTGACTGCTGTGCAAATGCCTTCAGTGTATTTCAGATACAGCGATGGAAACTAATCTTGCTCTCGAACTACTCAACAAACAGGCAAGCAATGCTCAACACTTTAATGTACAGCACAGGGGGAGAGGCTGCCGAGTCCTCACAGCCACTTTTAACAGGCAAGAAAAGGAGTAATGGGACTATCCTAACAGGATGCATATATAATGCAGTTAAAAACCCCCCAGTCTAAGTGTTTCCAGATCTCCTTGGGACCCGAGTGCATGTGCAGAACACGCTCCTGTCCTTGCACGGCAGCGCAGGTCCTTACAAGCAGAGAGATGTGTTTCCCATACGCAGGATCAAAAGACGCTATCAGGTTTTACAACACATCTCCCAGCGCCATCAGCGCCAGCCTGGCAGAGAGCAGCAGCAGGGGTGGAACAGCCACCAACTCGACTTTCCCATTAAAAAAGGTGGGGGGAAGTGGTTGCCCTCAACAAGACACACACACTTTTTGTTCCTAGGGGGAGGTTGTACGCAGGTAACAAGTTCTAATGTTACCTTTAAAAGCCCATTTAATACACACGCAAATAAAAACCATCTATTTATTGTTTAGGTAGTTCACTGAAGACTACTTCTGGCTTGCCTTTGGCCTAATTTCTGTAGAACCTTGGACAAAAATAAACCCAAAAATGAGCTAACAAGGAGTAAGTTCCATCATCGCATCAGTCTTCAGGTCATGAAATGCTTCTCTCCTTGCCAGGCACCGCTGTCAAAGTTCAAACATTGAAACTCTGAAATCCCACTGTTTTTGAACACATTACAGATGGGGAAATCAACTTATGTTGTTAGAAAGCCCTGTAACCCCTCCTCCCAACGCCTGCCAGTAAGAAGTTTCCTTCCTAGCTGGAATAGCCATCAGCAATACTCAGCTGATAGACTCAAGATCTCTCCTCCGATTACAGCATATGTAGCAGTTGAGAACAAAGGAGGGGGCGGGGGGAGTAGAAACACAACAAAAACCCAAAACATAGTCCTTGAAGTGTGAGTTGCAAGCAGAGAAAGTCAAAGAATAAAGTTATTCAAAGAGTCTAAGAACAAGGAGGCTGGAGACAAAAACAGTAATTTGGGTTAAATCTCACTTAGACCTACTGCAACAGGTAGAACCTGCTGGCTGTTGGCAGAAAGGTCTCCAACAGCCTTGAAAGCAGACTTTGTAATGCTGCTTTTGATAAAACACACCTTATTTTAGGGTGAAGCATCTACTGCATGGGGCAGACAGTATTTCACTCCAATGGCTACATCAGGTACATGTTACCATGTGATCACCTTCTCCTGATGTGAGGAGAAAACACTGCCAGGAGGGCTTGACTGCGGCAAGAGAAGTCCTGCTTCCAGACAAGAGCAACATGTGAAGGAATAGAAATAAAATAGGCAAGAGGCAAAAAACACCCCCCAAGAGCTTAGGGAAACAGCATGGAGACAGAAAATGAAACGGAGCAAAGATACCCTCTGGACTTTGAGATGATGTCCACCTGCCCACCCAATGCTTGTTTGGCACCCAGTTGTAATAGCCAAAGTAGGGAACATTGTTACATTTTTGGGTACCAACGCTAATGCTCACACTGATATGATAAATCCCCCCAAACCCAGCTGTGCCAGCAGGCAGAAGTGCAGTATTTGGGCACTGCTTTGCTGTTCTTGCTGCCTCAGCAGGGCCTGCCCTTCATCCCAACTCCATCCTGCCAGCCGGCACCCTCGGCTCACCGAGTAGAGGGGGCCAAGCAGATGGTTTGCCCTGTGAGGAGCTAAAGCACGACAAACTACCTGGGCAAACCCAACCTTTGCTCTGTGCAAAACCAAAAGGTGAGGGTCAGATGCAGAGGGAAGGCATCAATAAGGCAGCCACCCGCATTTCTCTGCAGCTTGAGAGGGTCAGGTTTTCAGTACTGAGCAAGCACCAGAAAAATAAATGATTAAAGGAAATTTGACAAGGAAAGGGGGTGGACGTGGGTAGAGAAACGGGAAGGAAGGAGAGCTCACAAGATCTTGGCAGAAAACCAATAGGTAAGAAAAGAAACAACAAAAAAAAGAAAGAAAAAAGAATGCATTAGAAACCATCAGCTGAGTTTACCCACGGCTAAGGTGCAAAGAAATGGTCAGTGCAAGCAAGGCTGGGAGGTGCTGCCCTGCTCTGCTTGTTGCCAGGTTTAGAGCAGACCTCTCTTTCTAGCGCTCGGATTTATGTGACAACAGCTTCTTGCTTGCTTTTGGTAGCCCACAGAAATGGGGACTGCTGCAGCTTGCATCTGCTGTCAATCAACTCTGCAGTCTATTTGTGCCTTTTTTCACTCAACTGACCTTTTTCAGTTTTCTTCTTTTTACTGCACCGCTTTAGAAGTGTAAGTCCTCCAAAAATCAAATGCTCCACAATGCAAACAGGGCATATATCAAAAACAGTCGCCAGAGCTGTACTTTTAGTTTCACTGATCTCTGTGCCCTCTCCACCCCTGCACAGCTCTTGCAAGAAAGATCACCTTCTGCTGTTAAAAAAAAAGGGGGGGAAAAGAAAGAAAAACAAAAACTTCACATTTTTCAATGAATTTGTTGTAGGAAGCAGTTCCTATGGCCATTCTGCTGGAGGGCAGAAAATTGAATTTATCGATTCCTCAAGCATGCCAGAGTGTGTAAGAAAGAAACAGGAGGGATTGGAACAAATAGTTGTGTCTCATTCCTGAGCTCTTATTTTCCAGCCTGGTCCAGGAAGGAGGAGGACAACTACCATCATCTCCCTGCAATTTGGTGGCCGACAGGAAACGATTTTGTGGTTTAAATCCAGCTAACAGCAAACCAAGCCCATGTCGAGAGCGAGCCTTGCCACACAACGTACTTTTGTTTGCAGCCTCGGGATTTAATTAAACAGGCAGATAAAACCTACCTTTTAACCCACGCTCCAGGGTGTGCCCCGGCGAGATAAAAAACAGGCTGCAAAAACAGGTCAAAGAGGATCCCATTGCTGGTGTGGCATCTGTGCTGTGCTTCAACACTATTCCACCACCAGCATCCCAAAGCACTTCTGGATGAGGGGGAGTCATGCTGAAAAACCTCACTTTTTGGCCCAAAGGTGGGTTGTTTAGGTTTCTCCTCTTCAATGCAGAATTGGGGTTATGCAAGGGCTGCCCTGGGCCACAGTGTGGACTAATAATGTGCTGAGAAATTCAAAATCCATCTCTCTCCTGCTTGTGGCAACCCTCTTCCCACAGGTTTCCTTTCCAGTTGTCCAACAAAATACCCTCTCCATATATCTTCCACCTACAATTTCTTTTTAAAGCATTTCCAAGACAGAAGGAGAAAGAGTAGAAAGGGTAAATGCCTTCTTCCCTCCCCACACCCCCCCCCGGCTTTTTTCATCCAACAGAGCTATTATTCCCTTATAAAAAGCAACTTCTCCCAGTGACTGAACAAAGCAGCTACTTACATGTCATATTTTAAACAGGCATGTTTTCAGGCCAAGAAATAAACAGTTATATTTTGGCAATCCTTCATTTCCTGTCCTATTTGCGAGCAATAATGTCATGACACGCAGTGCGTCCCAAGCCTTCCTCCCTGGCTGAAACTTGCACCAAAATAATTTGGCTGAATGAGCTGCCTTTGATACCTACAGAAAAATCACCAGGCAAAAACACAGTGAAAATGAAAGGGTGGGGGGGAAAGGAAGTAAATTATTTTTTCAGCATAAAGGGCAAACGAACTGCAACACTCAGTATTCAGACAAGCATCACTGGTCTCTGCTCAGGTGGAGGGAAGTGGGGTTTTGGGACCATCAAAACAACAAACAAGACTTAAGTTTAATTTTCTTTCCCTAGACTGGGAAAAACGCATCGGCGTGATCTCACACCACATTCTGCTGTCCCAGACGACACCACAGCAGCCCTACACATATCCCACTTAACCCAGCTCGTTAAAAACCTCAGGGGGACCAGTCCCGCTTGCAAACACTTGGCAGGCGTGCTCTGAGCCCGCTGGAATAAATCAAGCGTGCGTTCCGAGGAGCGGGGACACTCCGGCGACACGGGCTCGGGCAGGGCATTGCGGCTCCATCCCAGGCAGCGAGAGGCTGCGGACCAACACTTCCTCGTTCTCTGACCTTTTCCATTTAATTACTTCCTGTGACTTTCTTGGAACCACGCATCGGAACGAGCAGGCGGCAGCCTCCGGCCATAACCGAGTCACTTTAAGGGTTCAGCTCCATCCTCCTATGGAAAGACACCGGCAGCCCATCCGGGAGCTGGTGGTTTTGGAGAGGGTCACTGCTCGCAGTGGGCAGCTGCCCAGCGTCTGGATACAGAGGCAGCACTTCCCGAAATTCTCCGACCATTGCAGCTTCGTGCCTCCAATTTATTACCAGCCGCCCCCACTCTCCCCCCACCCTGCAACGTGCGTGTGGGGGAATGAGGGAAGCAGAAATAAAGGCTGAGATGCAGAACGAGGCACTTGCTTTCCAATGACAAATTGACCTCTAAGTATCGATCCGAAATGGTGCAGTCGTTGGAGGGACCGATGAGTTTACAGCATCCTAAGCCCTATTTTTTTTTCTCTCCTCGGTTTTGTAAGTTGTCTCAAACCTCAAAATCTTCTCTACCTGTACTCAAGAAATCATATTTAAAAAAAAAGGCAAAAAAATGGGGGGAGACCCCCTTTGTTATTTACTTGAAGAGGGTTATTTTAAAAGGCATCCTGACAGTGGTCCTTTTTTTTTTGTAATCTGGCTGTTAACATTTGCTCACAGTGCACTCCGTGAAACAAGAATAGCTATGCAAATTAAAGCCAGATATCTAGGGCAAATAGCACGCTATACTACCATTGTTCTGACAGCTTGAGAAAACTTATCAGGAGAGCCTGTCCTTATTTCTTTTAACACCATATATATTGGAGAAAAAAAAAAAAATCAAATCACTTCACCCACCACTGAAATGAAAAAACAACCCATGAGTCACCGGCTTCAGCGACGCTATCAATCAATGCAAGGCTGGAAGCGAGGAGCTTACAGAGGAAACCATGGCTTACCTAAAACACCTCGCTGTGCTCTGCAAGGCAAAGGCCTGGACTAAACCCTGACAAGCCCAATCATGGCCTCCAAAAGAGCCAGTCAGGGTAAGGACCATGAGGCATCATTTATCCTGAAAGCCACCACATCCAGACCCCAATAAAAAGTGGTGGCCTGGGAATGGGTTAGGTACCAGCTCCCCATGGCCACCAGCACTCCCCATCTCCCAGGGATTGAAGCATAATGTTGTTGGGTTGACTGGTGACCCCACAAGAGGTGGTGTGACCGAAGAGCTTCCCTGCCCAGCCCAGGCAGGGACACACACGGAACCCATCAGCTGAAGCCTCCATCAGCATGGCAGCGCAGCGGCATGTGGAGGAAGAATTTACTCCAAAACAAACTGCAGCCTACAATTAAGGGAAGAAAACCCCAACCAACCATCAGAGCCAAGTGCTCGCTGTTTTACACCGACACTCACCTCCGCACCAAGCCCTGCAGGAAAACACATTTGGAGCAATATCTTGCCGCAAGATGAAGGCGGGTTGAGCATTAGATTTTGTCCACTGAATTGGGTTAGGTTTGGCCCTGTGTTCTCAAATCCAGAGACAGGGACCCACTTCCCCTCCTCTTGTCCAATTTGCAAAATTAAACAACAAAAAAAATAAACCCCAAACAAAGAACCGACAGGTTTTTATTGGAAATGAGTTGGCCCCATTTTTCCAGCCTGCAAGGTCATGGCAATCCATGCAAGAGAAACTCAACTTTTTCTTTTTTGTTTCAAGAACCTTACCAACTTCAAAATAACCACAATTTCAGAAGCTACATATAAACACGTATTTATAGTCTCTTCATTAAGAACTGCCAAAATTACAATCCCTCTCAGCACGTTGCAGGCAGAAGCCATTTCCTTCGCCACTCATGTTTCTCCAGTAAATCTCCCTAAAATAAGTTTACCAGGACAATGGTGTGAGTGTGGCACATGCCACCAATTATGATATTTTCTCAGGCTCCAAATGAGCCAAAAAGTTGCACAATTTTGACGCTGCTTTATAAGCCCTGCGAGGAGTCATTTTAAAGCACGGTACATCCTATGGCGCTTGGCACCAACCCAGTCCTGCACGCCAGTGAGTCATTCCTCTTGACTGTCAAAACCCCGAAGGAGATAGCCAGGAACAGCCCTTGGGCCAGCGCGGCGTGCAAAAGCCCTTCCTGCCGTCCCCCTGCAATAGCTTCGGGTTTTATTTTTGGGGAAGAAAACATTAAAAA
>VYXB01005444.1:0-30002 GCA_013397135.1 Pachyramphus minor | reverse complement strand
CCCGCCACCAGCGCCTCCCGCGGCCGGGCCCGGGTGGAGTGGGATGGGATGGAATGGGCCCCCCCGGCTGCGGGTCTCTCCGACCGCCTCTGCTCGCCCGGTTCAGCCTCCCCCGGCTCCCCTCAGCCCTGCGCAGCCTGACCCAGCGAGTCCTGTCTCAGCGCTGCCAGGCCGCGCTCGGGATCGCGGAATCACAGAATCAATTAGGTTGGAGAAGACCTCTGAGATCACCGAGTCCAAACTTTGGCCGAACACCGCTATGTCAACTAGACCATGGCACTGAGTGACATGTCCAGTCTTAAACACCTCAGGGGACAGTGACTACACCACTGCCCTGGGCAGCCCACTGCAATGTCTCATCACCCTTTCTGTGAAGGAATTCCCCTTGATGTCCAGCCTAAACCTCCCTGGGCACAGCTTAAAACTATGTCCTCTTGTCCTGTTACTGGTTGCCTGGGAGAAGAGGCTGATCCCCACCTGGCTACAACCTCCTTTTAGGTAGTTGTAAAGAATGATGAGGTCACCACTGAGCCTCCTTTTCTCCAGGCTAAACACCCCCAGCTTCCTCTGCTACTCCTTGCAGGACTTGTGCTCCATCCCCTTCACCAGTCCCTTTTCTGGACATCTTGGCTCACCTCAGCCTGACCTCTCCAGCCTGGCTGGGTTCAGCCCGGCCCGGCTTGGTTCAGTTCAATTTGACGCAGGGCAGCCTGGGTCGGTGCAGCTCCTTGTCATGGCTGATGAGACCCATAGGAAGAACTTCCGTACCATGATGCCATGGGTCCAGTGGGGGGTCTGGCAGCCATCTGGTAAAAGAAGAGCCCAGGGAGCCAGCATTTGCCACGCAGCAGCACGTCCTGAGGTGATGGTGCTCTTCAGCCCATACATCTGGTTTTTCACTACCCTTATATTCTTCCCACTGCATCTTTGCCTCATGAGAGCTCAAGTCGACCCACGTGGCCATGTTCAGCATCGCTATGGGGTCTGTGCTGGCATGCTGGTAGCATCGTGCAGCTTTTGTTTTGGGCAGTTTAAATGTTTTTTTTGCTGCAATGAACAGTGTCGTAACTGTAAACACTCTCCCAACTTGTGTCTATAGCTACGCCTTGACATCTGCCCTTGGGACTTGCTTGGTGCACAGAGGAGGGGGTAACAGGAGGTGACTATTGAAAAGAAAGTTTGACCCATGAAGCTGAATAACCAGCAGTGAGCTTTGGTTTTACTTTCTCGACCAGGTGCTCTGTGATAGGCAATCCTGGGAGAAGAAATGCATCAGTCCCACCCAAGCTCATCACTTTACCCTTCCAGCTTCAATAGGCCCCTCCCATTGAAGCATCCCTTTCCCATTGCAGGAAGGGAGATGTGTCTTCTCTACTCTCATCGCATAGGGATATTCAGTCTCAGTGCAGCTGCAATTCCTGAGGGAACCACTTGCTGATTTATCTTTCAAGTCTAGTCTGTGGGATTTCAAGGGGCCTTCAAATTTTGGCTCTGCTGGGTTTCAGTTTCTAAGTGCTGCTAATTTTCTTTTCAGGAACAGAAGTGGACACTTGGAGAAAAATCTGTGGACTGCTAATAATGCAATGAAGGCAAGAGCTGAGGAAAGCTTTGAAGTCTTCTTTCTGGGGAGTCACCCCCAGGAAGAAGCAGCATATCCTTTGGAGGTGGTACCAGAATCCACTGCTTTGGGGGCATTACAATATTATGGTAATGCTCCTGCCACTGCCAGAGGTTTGGCCATAACACCAGACAATGTGTGAGAGTGCAAGCCTTGTTTCCAACCCTTGGCAGCCCATGCCATGCTCTTTTGGGTGGAAATGCTGCCTATCTCCCCATCCCCTTCCCACCCATTCATTCCTCTGCAAAGCACAGTTTGTCACCCCCTCGGCTGTGCTAATGCATCCCCTGAGTTGAGGAGTGGCACTGCTGGATCTGCTGAATGGTCCCAGCTAATAATACCCCCCAATACCTCTTTATTTTGGAAAGATATTCAAGGATCCAACTTCCAGAATGGCATGATAAACATCTTGGCAAAGCTGAGTTGGCAGCAAAAGGAAGTGTCAGAGCAGGAGTAAATGGTTAGGGGCAAGGAAATGGCAGGAACGTCTTCAGCTGCTGTACAATAAAAGACCAGAAATAATGATCTGACACATTTCTGTCCATCCTATGTCTTCTTTTATTTTTTTCCCCCTCAAAGGATGCTGTGATTGCATGGACCTCTAACATCCTTAAAACCTTTCATGCCAAAAATTCCTGTGGTCACCAGCAACATCAACGCACCTGAAGTGGGGAGTGTGGCATTTAGCAATCGGTTACTACAAAAGCAGAATAAGGGCAGAGTTATGTTCATGTAAAAAACCCAGGGCACAGTCTTGTAATTAAAAGGCCATCATAATGCCTATACCACTGAGGAGGACTGGGTATTAATCACTGCCTGATTAATACTTGAGAGCTTGTCTGTGTGATCTGGATTTATTTTTATGTACTCACGTTGTGCGTGCACGTACTTACCCCAATGGTGAGAAACAAATGTGTCTGAGGCTTGGAAGCTGAAGTTTTACTTGATCTGGCTTTTCGAATCATTTCCTGTGGATTTGCAAGATCTCATATTTGATCTCTGCTTTCACTGTCCTACTAATTTAGAAGCTGCTGAGCGATGTGTTCTCTGAATGATTTCTCCCCCTCTTGGTATTACTTTCATGCCGATAGATACTCAGTTTTATTTCTCTGACGTTCAGGTTACCGTGCCTGTCCTTGTGAGCGGCACGTTCAAGATGACTGACTTTTCTGAATGAAAAGGCTCCCTCTCAGAGGTGCGATTTCTGCTTGTGCCTTGTGTTGTTTGTATACAGAGCTACTGCTCAGACACAGCATTAGCGCTTCCCTGTGATGTGTTCGTTACAGTACCTAGAATTAATTAGCCATTGGCGGCAGAGCTTCAAGGCAGCTGCTCCTGCATACTAACGATTTGCATGCTGTGACTGTCCTGTGTTTTGTATTCAAAAGAAACATTTATTTTGCAAAGTAATGCTTTAGCTGTTGCAGAGAATCTCGCATACGGGACCTCGTTTCTGCTTGGATTGGAATGGACTTCCCTGAGTGCTGTTACACCTTTAGCTACCACTTATTTAGGGTGAGAAGCACTGGAATTTGAAGTGGCAAACTTCAGGATGGCATTTACTGCAGGCTTGCAACGTAACCTCCTATCTTCACTTACTTGTAAAACCTTTGAGCTGAAATCTTCCACACTGTTGGTTTAGGAACCTAAATATGAATGTTGGTACCCTGTTGACTGTGCTGAATTCAATGATTTTTCCACTGACTCACTCAGTGACTTTGAATGAGTGAGGAGTGGAAGTCAGCAGTCTTGAATCATGCCATCCTCCAGACAATTACCCCCCTCACCAATAATTCTTTCGAGCAGCAATCATATTTTAAAAGCAATGATTACATCTGTGTTTTCCCCCATTATAATAGCTCAGAATTTAAGAGCCACAGAAGCAATCTGGAACATTTGTATTCAGCTTGAAATCTTTCAGTTGACACTTTTTGGGAGGTCACAGACTGTGGAAATACTAAGGGGCTTTTTCAGCAGGAGTGAGATTTCAGTATGTGGTTTGGAGAATTGTCGGGATCATTTCAGGCTCCTGCCAGGGGAATAGGAAGTGGAGAACTCCTTGGAGTCTTCCCAAGATGTCCTTTTGGAGATCAGAGCAGGAAAGCAGAAAGGACCCTCACTGCCAGATGATCTGCTTTGCTCAAGAACTGACTATCCCACTGTTTTCTCTGTTTTTTATTTCTTTGTAACCCTGTGTTTTACTAGGGCTGAAAGTGGCAACAAATCTTAGGAGATCTCTTGTGCTGTTGCCTGTGTGACTTTTCAGGTCATGAAGGGATCAACCTGGGCAACAGCAATGACTGTGCTGGTGTCTGGGAAGGCATTGACCAGCGCATGCAGTCATCCATGAGTCACTTGTGTGGGACAAATCTTCTGTCATTCGTAGCTGATTTCACGAAACCATGTGCTCTCCTTCACCCTCTCCCAAAATAAAAGCAAAGTTTGTTGAAATGAGCAGGCTGTGAGGAAAAGGTGCCTTTTCAAAACCTTTCCTTTCTAACTGGGCACTCTGTTGCCCTCATAATATTCAGCAGTATGTGATTTATAGCTCCCCTGACACGATGGTTTGGTGTTTCCTTTGTGTGCATAACTTCCTTTTGATATAAAGGGATGATAACAAACCTAAACTGTAATCTCACTGGCACATGACACGTTGTCTTTGTGGTGCAGATTGCAGCAAAATGCTCTGATCTTGAGTTCAGCACTTCAGCCTTCCCACCCCCACCCCAAATTCCACCCTGGTAACAGAGTGGCATTAGCAGGTGTAGTGAGACAGCAGTGTTGGTGGGGGTGATTCCTTCAGATGCAGTGATGCAGGATGATGTTTTTGGGAGTCCCACTGGAGTTGAGTCCCTGGAATTGACTCAGCAAGAGATGGGTACACAGCTACTTCTTTAACTTCTTGCTTACCTTTTTGTGCTGAATGATTGGAAGGAAAAACTGCTACCAAACCTTCACTTACTGCTGTCAGTCCTCCAGCAGTGCTTTCCTTCTGTGTATTCCCAACTCAGCATGCCCTGGTCCATCAAATCAAAAAAATAATGTGCCTGAACTCTGCAAGTGTCATGACAACCTCAGGATTAGTCCTAAAGCCGGGCTACTTTTGGCATGAGGGAAGGGCTGTTCTTCTCTTGAGATGCCTTTCCAGCCTCGAGAGGTTTCTGCATTTTTGATACAGCTATTTCCAAAGCCTCATGGGAATTGAACAAACAGATGTCAAATAATCTGCTTTTACTTCAGGTAGCACAAAAGTGGATGGGTCTGGGAAAAACACTGGAGCTATGCACACCTTTTCCTCCCCTCCTCGGGGATTATTTGAATTAGGCTTGAACCCTTAAGTGTATTTCAGAAAGCTGCTTTCTGATGGCCAAAATTCACTTTGGTGTTACTCCTTGTCTTGCACAGCTATTGTGAGACCATCCCTTCTGAACACTCGTGTCCCCCTTTATTGCAAAGCTCTTTGATCGACCTCAGCATGTGACACAACAAACAGTTGACTACTTACTTCAGCAAAACCAGTTTTCATGGCTTGACCTCCTTTTCTCACCCAGTGTCTTGCTGTGAGTAGAGGGTCCTATTCAATGTCTGAGCATCTGTAATTGCAGGAATACCCAGTCCAGGCCCAGATGTGGGAGAACCACCCCCCACCCCCCCAGGTATTGATCAGGAAAGGCTTCTGCAGTTAAATTAAGCTTTTGAAATATGGAAATGAGGACATGGCTTAGTCAGGCGTTCAGTGGCATATATTACACAGGGGAAATGAGTTACATGCACCCTATTTGTGTCCTTCTGAACCCAGCCCTGAGCTTCAGGGCTGCTTGGTGACATGACCCATGCAGAACTTTAAAGATACTTGACAGTATTTGATTTCAAAGGGTTCCAGTCCACCCTCTTCTCCAGGCAGATATTTTTCCTTGTGTCAACATCCTCATAACAACTCCAGCTAGGCAAATATAGCACATGGCTTATGAGTGTCCTGGAAGGACTCAGAGGTGGAGAGTTAGAGCTAAAGGAGGTTCATGGTTAACCCCATGCACCACTGACTAGCTTTTCCATGGATAAATCACAGCACATGATGAAGAAGCCGGGAGGAGAGTTTAATGGTCCTGCAGCCATCCCTCAAGATGTTCCCAAGGGTTCTCATGGAAAATCATCCTACGCTCCTTTTATGTCCTTGTAATCACACACATATTATGCTTCCCTGCCCAATTCTAAGGAGAAAGGTAATTAGTCACTCCACACAAACCTTTTGGGACTATGCATATACTCCAGTATGGAATACAGCTCCGTCTAGAAGGGAGTAAAAGTGCACAGCTCTGCTCTGTGTGTGGTTATTAACAGAAGCTGCCATTTGCAGGAACTGGGTGCAAGGCCTTCCATGTGCTCCCTGCCAGCTTCACCTCCACCAGCATTTGCTGCCAGGCTTAACAAAGCCCAGAAATGCAAGCCCAGGTTATGAGAGCTTCACACCTGCAATGCCAAAAGCACAGGCTTGACTCCTGCCCACAAAACTCCCTTGTTTTAGATAGTAGACTCTCCAGTTTCTTAGAGGGGGAAAAAAAAAAAAAAAAGGGCTGGTTATTGCTGGGTGTGTGTTCTGACCTTAAAAGCTGAAAGCAAAAAAAAAATCTCAGATATGGGGTGTGCTGAAGTGGCAGCTGAAGGGCTTTATTTGTTCGTTCTGCAGTTAATACTATCGTGCTAAAATTGCAAGAGGGCAGGAGTGGGGGTTAATTTAAGGTTTAGTGTGACCAGAAAGAATTATTTAGAAAACAACAAATGGACGGCATTCTGAAAAATGAGCTTGATTTCCGTAGTCAGGAGTACTTGACTTAAGTTGCAGGCACTGTGAAGGAAGCCTCCTGGATCCATGGCTGGTAAACATTTGCTTTTGATTCTATTTTTCTCTTCAAGTGTAGAAACCCCAACATTTACACTTAAATGGATGTGCTGTAAGCTATGTTTAGAAAGAGAATTTCATCCCCTCCTGCACGTACATTTAACACATGATAATTATTTGACTGCAGCTTTACAAAGTATGGCTGGAGGGATGGTTTGTAAGGGAGGAGTTACATGGCACTGATAACTGCCTGATTCAGCCCCACTGAAGGCAGTGGCAGCAGGATCGGGCCATCCAGAAGAGATATTTTATTTTAAATGGCAATTATGTACTTTCAGTGTCTCCTGCCTCCTGATTTCACACATTGGAGAACACATGTGTACGCTGGAGCCATGAATGTCTTCAGGGTCATATGTGTTCAGTGTGGACATGTGGACATGAATCTCTGCATTTTATCACCTTTAAAAAAAAAAAAAAAAAAACACAAAAAACCCCCCAACACACAAAAACCCAGGGAGCCAGAGAGTTTATGAAGATGATGTTTTGGTGACTGATGCGGTCAGTTTTGTCTTCATCAAACGTATCACAGAGTCTGTGCTCTTCCTTTATTTTTTGCGTTCTGCTTATTCTCTCCCACCTGATCTGTTCCTTCTATACAACAGCAGCTATAGTCCAAAATTCATCAAGGGGTGAAAAAATTGCCTTAACTGCATGGTCCAGATGCATTACCTTGCATATAACTGGTTCTCCTTGTGCCAAAGCCATTGCCACACTACCAGTATTTAATTTATTATTGCACAAAATGCTCTGAATAGCTGTGACATTAAAAAGCTTTTTATAATTGGTTCCTGCTAAGCTCTGAAGAGATTTTGGTCTTTTCTTTGATGTTTCTCAGGCTAAGAAAGTGAAAGCTGTCCTACAAGACTTGATCAAAGTCCTGTGAGATGGCAGTCTGAATTTTGGCCCTTCCTTTTTTTGGAGGAAGGCAAACCAGGACAAGTTGTTGTCTTCTTGAAGGAAACATGGATAACTGTCTTCTTTAAAATCCTGTGAGGGTGGAAAGCAGAGGTTATTTTCACTTTCCTGTAGCAAGGTCAATGTAGATGGACTTTACCTCCCCAAGTAACAGGATGAACAAGGCACCTTTTGAGCAGGGTCACCAGAGCCTGTTGCCTTGTGCTTTCTAAAGAATGCCAACACTGGAAAGGGCTTCGTGCCACTACCATACAGCTGTCACCAAAATCACAGCCAGGGGTTTATTTGATCATGAAGTCTGCTACAGCAGGAAGCAGTGGAAGCTCTGCAGTAACTTACTTTGCTGCAAACAACTACCCCAAAAGGGGCTTTGACCTTTTAAAAATGGCACTTTGTTATAGAGAATTTTCTTATGTTAGTTTGCCAAGTATCGAGGGGAATAGAATCACTGAGAGACATGAGATCTTGAAAAAACATTTTAAAAATATAATAAATTATATATTGTGACTTTTGATATAGTTAGTGCATCCATGTAATAACGTCTGGTATGACTAGTTTTCCTTAGGATCCTTCACAATCCTCTGTAAGGGTGGAGAAGAGTGTTGGTCTTCCATTACAGCAGAAGAAATCGCAGCCTGAGGAGATACCCAGGTGTCAGGGAGAGGACTTGAACTCAGGGAGTCATCTATGACAGGAAAACAACATCCACTCGAGTGCTTTTTCATGTGTGTCTAGTTGCTTGGCTGTGAGTGGTATTTAAATCCCCTGAGCCCCTCTGTTCCCTTGTAATTTACTATCAGAAAGGACAGAAATAAATTCTAGCATGCTTGTGAGACATACCAGAATTACTTCAAACTTAGGAGAATTTTGAAGTAAACTTAAATGCTTCAAAGCCTGAATAACACACTGCTGATTATCTTCTTATAGTTTAAATCATCATGGATTAAAATGAAATGCTGCTGTGAAAACTGCCCCATCAAAGCTGAACGTGGTTGTAGCTGTTTGCCTGGTGTGGCCTGAGTAAAAGTGCTCCAGTGTGCATTTCCACCTTAGGAAAATTCTTTATGCCCTGATTTCCAAGTTCAAAAATAACTCTCTACAGATGAAACACATTTTTCACCCTTCAAAGAAGTGTTTGCACCTACAAATACTTTTTGCTGCCTAAACAAGAGCCCTTTCCTTTACACTTGTGCCAACATGTAACTTGGATAAAGAATTAAACTTAGATTCTTAGTTATAATGCTTCCCTCGACATTTTTTTTTTTTTTTAAATAATGACTGTAGGACCTGTGCCTTCTTCTTTCTGAATTTTAATCTTTCTAGTGAAGGTGTGTTTGAAGAAGGCACACCCTTCAGAAAACGTTTTGTGGTATCGTATTTGTGCCTTTAGTGTTGAGGACGAGCTTGCCTTTTCAATATTAAATGCACTTTTCAGGGTCTTACATCACAGAGGCCTAAATTAAAACACGCTTACCATAAAGGGGTGCAGCATATGCATTCATCCTGGAAATTGCACTGTGACATGAAAGATACCCAAACACTACATGTAATTTTGAAGATGAGCAAGGCTTGGCCTTTCAGATGTCCCACGCGAGGGAAGCACCCACATCCCGCAGAATTGTAAGCTTCTGAATCATGGAAGTCGGATCATAAAGCCTCTAATTCCCACTGGTTTGAAATTGTGTGGGACTGTGAAAATTTAGCCCAGTGCTGGATCGGGGGTGGATGTGAGCCTGTGGAGGAACCCCTGTGACCTGGGTCCCCAGCGTGACCCAGGGAGCTGCAGAGCTCAGGGATGGGATAACTCTCACTTTCTGCCTCCCAGCTCCTTCTCCAGGAGAAGATTTTAAGGCTCAGGGGTCAGGACCTGGCGGCTCATCATGGTACGAAAATTTTGCTTAGTGGTTTGCAGGCTGAGAAGGGCTGGTCTTGCCCTGTGTAAAGAATTATTTGTTTAGCTCTAAGTGTCTTTCTCTTAATTAAGCCTGATGAAGAAAATGTTTCCTCTCTGGTATGGTGCTATAGACCAAGAATAAGACCACTGGCACCCTTATTTTGGATATATATACCATGGTGAGACCAGCAGCTGGCCTTTAACATACCATGAAGGTGTGCAGCTATGGGTGCACCTTGCCACAGGCTGTGCACCCCTGCAGATCTAGACATCTACTTCTTTGGTTCATATGGGATTAATGCCAAGTTCATTCTCCACGTCCATGTCTCCCAGGGGCCAAACAGTAGCTTCTGAGAGCCATCAGCTCCATGAACCTGTGGGTATACAGAGGGAACTCCCAAACTCCAACCAGACTGAGACTTCCTGCTTCTATTCAATGTCAGTTTTTACTCATAACTGTTGCAGGGACAAATTTTGTAATCCATTCAAAGTGTTGGATATTGGCAAACCCTCTCCTAGAGTGCCATGGTTGGAGAGTATCCTGGGCTAGCTTGGGAGGCTCTGGACTCTCCTGTGTCTAGATATTGCAGTAAATGTTGTTATTTAGCCTCCTGTGGGGTTACTGGGCTCCACACAAATGTCCTGGTCAAGCTCACAAGGAAGAGGAAATATGGGCATATTTGCCACCAGAAAACACTGCCTCCCTTGACATTTTTGTCTGCGAAACAATGGTTTACAGAGAGTTTTGAACTGGAAGGTGTTGTTGGCTGTTTTCTTTTTCATTTTTTGATTTTTGTTTCCTGTAGGAGACTCTCTGAATTCCTGAATGTTGTCATTGAGTCCTAGGGATTTCCCTCCTTCTCCTCTTCCAGTTGTGCTACATCTCCCAGGTTGCCTGCAATGCGAAATTGCTGAGGGAAGACATTTCTGTTTAAACTGAAAGCCATGAATACAAGAGCTGCTCCTCCCAAAGGAAATGTTGTTGCTCTTTTTACTTCCATGTCCTCAAATAAGTCATAATCTTTGTTCTGTACCCTGTATTTCCACTTGGGACTTCCCAGTTTCCTATAAATTCTGTTTTATGCTCTTGCTGAGTCTGTGGAACCAGATACTAAATCCATCTTACTGAAAAAAAAAAAGAAAAGAAAAGAACAATAAAACCCTAATTGAAATATTTTGCTGAAAAATGCCACACCATAGTGATTTTTGAAACAAAAGCCTTAGAAATACTTTTTTGCTTTTCTAAACTAGGAAAAGCAATGCATGTGTGTAAACCTTCACTTGTAGTGGAATTGGAAAAGTCTTGTGTCATGTGCAGTGCCAGCTTCAGGAAAAGGGGAGCCTGACTTTGTCTTTTTATGTGTATTTGTGTGTATTTGTTATCAATATTGTAGAGTCACTCTTTGCAAGTTTTGCCATGATGTTAGGGAAAAGGTGGCTTTTCCATGTACTTAGGTGGCTCCTTTGGAAAGGCTGAAATTTGGCTACCTGCCCTTAGGTGCCTGTGAACTCCTCTAAAACCTCAGTCAAACCTCAAGGGCTCTGCACCCCACTTCTCTCTGACTGAGGGCAACCAGATGTCCAAGCTCTTGGTCCATTCTGGAGCCCTAACAAGAATCTTTGGGATATCGTTTTGTCCTGGTTTTTTGGGTGTTTGTTTGGTTTGGTTTTGGGTGTTGGGTTTTTTTGGTTGGTTGGTTTTTTTTTTGTCTGGATGTGGTTTTTCTCCCAGCAAACCCTTCTTAATTTTCAGTGATCTGATGTTATTACATGCCAAGAAGACAGGAGTCTCCCATGCAGGAGAGTTGTGCCTGACCCACCTCACTACCCTCCCTGTCTCTTCCTCCTTTCTCCCTTCAGAGTCATCACTCAACTAAATTCCTTATAACTTTGGTGCATTTATACCCTTGCTCTCCCAGACCTTGAGAGATGAATTCCCTGTTGATCCCACCCAGAGAGATCATTCTTGTGTGTGTAGTGGCTTTAGGGTGCATCATGCAGCACCTCAATCCGGGAGTCCCTGGCCAAACCCCCGAACATCACGTTCACTCCACCACGTGAAAATGAAAGTCAGCTTGGTCACAGCGAAACCACAGAGCTGTGGCAGAGCCTCATGTGTTTGTGGAGATGGTGTAAAGCACCCAAACCTTTTCTTCAGATTTTCAAGGGGTGCAAAATACACGGATGTATCCATCAGCAGGACCTACAGAAGGACAAAACGCCACCGGGATCCCCAGTATGAAAATCTGTCCTAAGGTTGGTGACACAGGATTTCCCGCAAGCTTCTGCTTATCTTGCAGACAAATCTCCTGGGGAGGAAAAGTCAGACACACACGCAGGTACAGTGAGCACAGCTGTCTGTTGTGGGGCTGTAAGGAACCGCCGGAAACCCATGGAGGAAGATGCAAAAACAAAAAAAAAAAGAAAAGGGGAAAAAGGCGGGGAGGGAAGAAGCTGTGTTTCTTAAAGCTTGGCTGCCCTTGCAAGCAGAGAAACATCACAAAAGAGACACACATGTTAGGCAGGTTTAGACTGTTAAATCCTTTCAGTGTTCTGTAGATGGTGAAGCAGAGGGAAAGAAAATTTCACTGCGCATTAGTGCAGCGGTTAACATGATATTTTCAGGAGAGTGCAGCCATGAGCAGACACAGCAGCTTGCCGTGCTGATAAAGCTTGTTTCTGCTCTGGAATAGGGGAAACTGAGCCATGGGAGCAAATCATCTTGCCAAAGCCACACAGCAAGTGTGACAGTGTTAGAAAGATTAAATATGAACAGATTGCCCTTACCCTTCCTGCTTCGTGCACGCATGGGAAGACAGTGTCTGAACCGAGCATTTCAGGTGCTCCTGAAATTCTGAAGTCAGGTGGCCTAGATAATATTGACTCAATTCATATGTAGAAGTTATAGATGGAGTAAAAATGAGCCACTTGAGTGTTCAGTTTGCCCCAAAAGGAGCAGAAATTTGTTGCTCACTCCATGTTAGCCCATGCACTGTATGGCAGGGGGGCACAAAGCAGAGAATATGCCCTCTGAGAGACTTGGGGAAATAAGAGCTGCCTCAGTTCAGGGGCTGAGCTGGAAAATGAAGAGAAAAGAACTGGATTGGGTCAAACCAAAAGACATGGTAATTTTTCCCCTTTTTTTTTTTTTTTTTTTGAAATGAGAAAAAACCCAGTGTGTTATTTTGGGTCAACCCGAATCGCATTTTGAATGTAATGTTTTGTTTTGGGGTTAGTCGCCCCTCTTGTTTCTCACACTTGCTTTTATTTGAGGTCTCTTTGAGTGGAAACTGCTACTTCAAAATAGCAAATCAAAGGGTTGTGTTTAAGAGGCAGTGAAATAAAATGCTGTGGCATTTTCAAAATAAGCCATTTATTTCAAGAAATGTAGATATTTATGTCTTTCCCCCATAAATTTTGGATACAGTTGAAAATGTTTGCCATATTTCATTAATCTTGGAAGTTCTGAAATTGCATGGTTTGGGTTTGGCCTTTTTTTTCCTAGATATTTTAGGTTTTGTGGGTTTTGTTTTTTTTTTTTCCTCATTCAATTCCTGCTGAAGCAGTTGGCCCTGCAGAAACAACAGAAGGGACATGTGTGACCTGAGGAATGGGAGGGTCACAAGATTTCAGGGCACAGGACAAGGCTAACAACAGCACCTGGGTCAGAGGCCAGTCTATAGCTGAAGGCAAAAGCATTACCAGTGTCCTCTTATTTCCCAGCAAAGCTACTGAAGTAGCAGTAGTGAGGAAAGAATGGAGGCCATAGGAGATGGATGTGTGTGGCTTCATGTCGCTCAGTTTTAAATGGCTGTGCCACTGGAGGGTTGGTTTTCTAACACCCAGATCACCAGCACAAGCCTTTCATCCCAGGGTTCCTCAGTTTGCTGGTAGGTCCTAGAGAGGTAGATGTGTAGGGTCATGCAAGAGGTGTTTGGGTCTTATTTTATCACAATGCACCCTATCCCCTGTGGGGGTCCGCAGGGCTCTCTCCTTTAGCTGGTTTGCCCTGTTAGGCCTACAGATGTGTAGGTGCCCTTGGAGCTACCCCTCTGCTCCAGCTGTGGGCCTGTTTGCTCACCAGCAGGCAGGCCAGGGATGTATGGAGGAGCAAAGTGCCTTGTGCTCACTCCAGATAAGAGAGGTGATGCTGATAGGCATGAGGGAAACATCCCAAGCAACTGACTGAAGCAGAAATGTGGTTTGCAGCTCAAGTGTTTGCCCAACTTGTTGGCACTCTGGGGCAGGGGTAGACAGGAGCTGGGCCAGGGAGACTGTGCTGTTCTACGATGTCCAGTGGACAGTGATGTCCTAGAGCTTTTCTTTCCAGGCATAACATCTACTGTGAAGGCAGTAGCCCTTTAAAACCAGATACATGGTAACTGGCAGCTTAGGTGAGAGGCCTTCCCTTCCCGACCAACAAATAATGGTGTGTGTTTTGACTAGCAGGGGACAGACATTTGAAATTCAAGCCATTTTAAGTGAGCAAATTGTTTTCTGATTTTCCCAAAGCTGGCCAGCTGTGGCCTTCTGTAGTTGCTCCATCATGAGATGTTTTGTAATGAAGTGGTGGGGTCTCAGCACGCCTTATTCTGTTGCTGGAACAATGGAGCACAGATTTTCTTTATATCCTGAAGGGCATCAAATAATAAGAACAAGAAAAGTTGTCCAGCTGTGCTTCATCTGGACTAGTTTTCTCTTTTAATTCTTTTCAGTCAGCCTTAGTAGACAGTGCGGCTGCTTAACTCACTTGTCTACTGAGGAGGATACTTGAAATATAAATAGAAAACTGGTTTTAAGAAGTGGAGTGTGTCTAGCATGAAGAAGTAAGAATTAGTCCTGCTGGAATAACCTTCCTTTCGTTGGGATTATATTAAGGAGGAATTTGGTGTGCTACTTGGGCAGCTCCGTGCTCAAGCTGGCTGTTGTTCTTAACATCTAGAAATTCGTTAGTAACCTTAGTCACCTCAGGCGAATTGCACTTGAAAAGATCACACAGCCTGGTAAATTTGGGAAGGATAAATAAAGGAATAGCAACACCAAACTGCCTTCTGGCTGGTAAGGGCTGTTGTTACTCAGGTTTCTTGGCAGTGCTGGGCTATTCACTACTTCAGTTGCAGAGGTGGGGAATTGCAGGCAAAACCCACTGGCTGGTCCCTCACCTCAGAGAAATGCCCAGAGTGGCTGTCACGGCTCAAGGTGTCACAGAGAAGGAAGCCAAAGCATCTGACAGGTCCCCCTGGCCTGTGGAAGATGTGCCTGTGAAGGTGCAGGTGGATGTTTGCTGCTCCCAGCCTGGTTCCAGTTGCGTGTCGCGGCAAGGTAAAAAGGAACCCGATAAATAGCTTAAAGAGCAGATTTTGAAGGGAGCAGGTCAAGGGACCTGCGGGGCCTGGCAGTGGGAGCAACTGGACCAGCAGCCAGAGGAGGATGGGCAGCTCCACCTGTGTTTTCCTGCTTGGAAAAGACTGGCTGGCAGGAAAACCCACTGCAGCAGGGAA
This sequence comes from Pachyramphus minor, assembly GCA_013397135.1. Taxonomy (NCBI): domain Eukaryota; kingdom Metazoa; phylum Chordata; class Aves; order Passeriformes; family Tyrannidae; genus Pachyramphus; species Pachyramphus minor. The sequence continues at coordinate 15,174 of VYXB01005444.1, read as the reverse complement.
CCTGGGAAAAAGGGGGCTCCAGATGATTCATCTGCATCTATTGAAGCAAATCAAGTGGGCTGCATGGAGAACGACTCATCTGCTAAGCCCATCATATTTGCTGTCATATTTTTTGTTGTTTTTCTTGTTGAAACCACTACAGAGAGCAGCACATTTCCAGGAACCTCATTCCAGCAATGAAACTTCCCTGTGGCTTCCTGCCGGCCTGGGGAGAATTCGTGGCTGGGGATGCTTTACCTCTTCCGTGCCAACTCGACTGGAGCCATGTCTCAGGATGGTTCTTTGATATCCTGTGCAAAGGATTGTTCCTCATTTGTAATGAAATAATATGTTTCTGTGAAGTTTAATCTGATTAAAATACAAAGAATTAGGATGGGGGACTGGGTACGTGCACAGCGGTATTTATGTATCTGTTTCTTTTGTTAATAGATAGGCTTGCCAGTCCCACAGAAACTTAAACATGCATTTAATGTTCCCAGTGGCTAATCCCATGAAAGTCTATTCCCAGCATATAGTCAAGCACACATGCACATCTGTATAAGGCACGGACTGCACGGCCATAATACTGATGTGCTGACTTAGGGCTGTTGGTTGTGAATGTTCCCATGTCTGGAGCATATCCTCAGACTCAGGGATGCCTAAATCCTCACTGTCTGGATCTGCAAGATGTTAAGTAGGACTTGGAAAATGGAGGGCTGGAATGGAGAGGCAAGAAGTTACAGTTAACGATGTGAAATAATGGTAGAAGCCAGGCACAGGATCATTAACTTGTGGCTTTGGTTAGCAATTATTTACTTCAGTCTTCCTTCTGTCTCTTTGAAATGCTGACTCCTGCACCCTCCATCTGGTAATGGCACAGTTGCCACCATTTTTTCCGAAGGGACATTTTTGTTTAATATTTCAAAAGCAGGCCTGGAACATCCACAGGTATCAGTGTCAGGCAGAGGGAGAGAAAGCTCAGAGATAATACAGTATGTGCACATAGTAAGGCAAGCACCTTATCCCTCAGCAAAATTGGGGAATTTCTATCAGTGCCACAACACTGTTCTCAATTACTGCAACAACTTTAAGACTTTGATACAAGACCACCAGAATTTTGGTCTACAATCTGATAAAAAGCCAACTGTACGGGAGCAGCAAAGAGATTAAAAGCAAAACAAATAATTAATGGAAATGGAGAGGGGAAAACACCTTCAATAAATGAAAAATTACAGACTAGACTTTGAATTATATGACATCTTTTATGCTAAAAACTCTCAACATATATTCCAGTATTGTTTTGAAGGCAGGTCTCTTACCCATGTGAGACTGGAGTGACACACTGTCACAGGTACTGCTGTGCCATTATGGGACCTCTAGAGCACTCATGATTGTGAGTCCTTCCTTTTTACAAGGACTCCATAGGCTTGGATGCTTGGGGACATGTGCTGGGTTTGGTTTTCAGTGTAACCTGAAGCAAAAGTCAGCTTGAGGCTGCCAGATTGTGCCTGGTTTCAGATCAAACCCCTGTGAAAGTAGTGAATTGAGTAGGGTTTCCACTCAAAACCATAAATCGGTCTTGGTTTGCTTGAAACTTTGCCCAGATTTTTTTTCTTTTTCTTTTTTTTTTTTTTTTCCCCCCAAACTTGGCCTGTGTTCTAGCTTTGTAACAAAACCTAAAACAAACATCTCTGGGTTTCGGGTTTAGTTGTGAAAGTTTGACACAGAAACCATTTTCCTCCAGGGCGAAGGGGGGATGCTGGACTGTGAGCTAAGGCTGAGCTTAGTTTTTTATTCTTTTGAGAATGATAGTGACAGTTTGTAATTTCTACCTTGAAAGCAGCTGGAGAAGAGGCTTTGGCTCAACATCTGATCTGAAGGACAGAGCAGAGGAGGGTGACCATCACATCCCAGCCTGGTTTTCCCATTCGCTGTGAGCAACAGGGAATGCAGAGAAGTTCCGCCGTCTCACTGTGATGCCACTTAACTCAGACCAGAGCAGCTCTGAATCAAGGTCAGCTTTTGATAGCATGGAGGCCAAAGATAGCAGGAGGACAGATTTTTGCCTGGCACATGGTAAGATCAGCAACTGGGAACCATGCCACTACAAGAGAAGGAGCTGTCAGAAATTGCAGCTTCCAGCTCATGCTGAATTCCCATCTCACCGGGAGAGAGGCTTGTTGTGTAAGAAAGCAAGATACCATCTATTAATTGCTGGCAGCATTTTGTCTTTCTGTGAGACAGAAGCTTCCGACTCCTCTTGTGTTTCTCCCAGCAAGCCGGGCCTCACATCTTGTAAAGAAAGTCCAAGCTGGCATGCTCCCCTTGCTCTGGTCTGCATGGCAGGGAATCCAGGACTCCAGCATTTTCCCATTAGCCTGGTGCTCCCTGTGCCACATTGTGTGGTGAGAAACAGAGATTTTTTTTTTTTATTTTTATTTTTTTTTTAGTCAAGATTACTGATGTGCACAAGGTCAAAGACTACAAGAGTCACCATTTGCCATGCTAAAAAGGTTGCTGCTGTCTCTGATGAGCACAGATACACTGTGTGGTCCTCACAGCTTTTGACCCAGAGGCGTGAATGCAAACACCAGAGCTCTCTCTCGCTGTGCCTGGCTATAATCACAGGAAGCTCATTCATTACACAGGTCTTGAAGATGTGGAAGTCTTGCTAATCATTTCAGATGGGAGGGGTAAATTAATCATTTCCTTTTACACTTGTTGATAGAGCAATTCATTCTGTCATGAGAAAATTTGGAAGTGGGGGGAAGTTTCAGTAAACTGTGAGTAAAACCCGAGATTTCAATCAGATGTTGTGGTCCAGCTTTGCTGCTGCTTTTCTCTTTAATCTTACTTCCCCTGTCTCCTCACAGCAGGGCCTTTTCCAGGGCTATCCTTTTGAGATAACTGGGATGGTAGGTAACTTTTCAGCTGGGGAATGGACAGGGAACCTAGGGAAACATATCTGCTGTCCTCATTCAAGTGACTAGATAAGATCCTGGGAGAAAAAAGCCTAAAGCAGTACAGCTACTGTTATCTCCAGACACTGGCAGCAAAAGCAGATTAGGGACCTCCCATGCTTTCCATGGAAAGTAGGAAAGGAGTGTCCCAAGCAGCTGGGACAAATCCTTTCTGCCTCTGCCTGTCCCATTGGGCACTGCTGAACTCGCTGCTACAAAAGGATCCAAAATAACACTCCTTTGGCTGCTGCCCTGGGTTACCTTCCTGGAATGGGGGAAGTAGTGTGTATCTCCAGCACTCTGTGTCCTTCACCTGGCAGTGCCTGACTCTTGCAGGGATATTTTAGCCACTCCAGAGGCAGCTGCTGAAATATTGTTGAGCATAGCATTGGAAAATAAGGAGAACTGAAGCTGGGTTTTTTTTTGTTTTGGTTTGTTATGGTATGGGTTTTTTCTGCTACATCAGGCTTTAAATTGTTAGTTCTAACAATAACATTCCAAACTATAGTTCCAATAATACCACCATGTGTTTTAAGATATCGATGTCATGGTGGTTTTAGATGCCTGTCTAGGTCCTACAAATTTTGATGGGGTATGTACATAAAGGAGCTTCAGGATACTCCATGATGCTGAGGTGTCTGAAACCAGGAATCAGTAACACAACGTGTGTTTCAAATCCATTTAAACATCCTACATCACCTGGATACAGTAGTTGTCACAGTAAATGAACGGTACCTTTGCATGGCTGTTGTATTTGAAGAATTTGCTGCTTATTTTTGCCTGATTTCTTATCTGTCTGTTGCAATCCCCTTGTGCTAAGTACAGACCTCCGTAATGCTTCTTGCAAGGGCTATTTGGTAGGGTGGGACTGCATGTTATTTAAATTAGGACGGGGGAGAAAAATGCAATTAGTGTTTCCTTTGATCACAGAATCACCTTTCAGTTGCCCTAGTGGGAGATAAGGTTTGTTAGTTAGTTGGAAGGGCTGAAACCCCAAGGCACCAAATGCCATCGCTTTTAGAGGCTACAAAAGAAGACAGAATTGTGTGTAGTCTGCCAGGCTTGCATGAGTGTAACTGCACTTTCCACTTACAAAACAGAGCTATTTTTGTTTTTATTAATTTAGTACAGGTGTGAAATGGTCTCTTTTAGACCATTTCTCCTCAAAGCACCAGCATTGCTTTACCTGTGTCAAGGCAGTGAAAATGTTACGTTCTACCAACCCAGCTGTGCACCACACCAGTTTATGGAGCTGACAAAGGGGTTTTAAGTTAATCCAGCTGATTTGGGAGTGCTCTGATACGGAGCTGACCTCTAGCTTTGTGTTGATGACAGGCAGCAGCGAGTAGCACCATCAAAGGAACTTGGTACTTAGGTGTCTGTAAGCTGATGTAAGTGCTCCTTCTCACTCAGGTTGTACTGGTATGATGCCTTGGGTATTTATAGTTAAAGCTGTCATTGGGCAAAACATCACCCTGGGCTTGCAGAGACCTTGCCAAATCAGGTAGTACCAGCTGGACCGAGCTTGAAGTGAAATGATGAAATGTTGGCCACACGCAGATGCCTGTGGGTAGGGTGTTGGTAGCCCTGCTGCTTGCCAGGACCTACTGCTGGAAGGCAGTAGCCACAGCTGCTCCTTTGACAGTCAGTGGCCCAAACCTGTATTGATTGTGCCAAATTTTTTGGCTTCTGCTCTTGCTCTGGTTCCTCAGGTCTTGATTGCAGTTTCTGCTCTTCAGCTCCCGTTCTCTTCCTGGGAAGCTCAGGTCTTAAAGACACTGCTCTGGCAACACAATGCCTTTCCCTATGCAATTCTGGCCTGAAGTGATTCTTTGCTGCTGTAATAGTACGTATGCAACCTTGTTACTGACAAAATGATGTAGCTCAGTCTTCCCTACCTCCTCACACCACTGCCACCCAAATCGCTGTGTTGGTAAAACAAATGGCAAAGTTTCAGAAGAGACCTTGAGCTGATCTAATGGCAGATTACTGCTAGGAGAGGGGAACATATCCCCTCTTTCTCTGTCCACCTCCCTTCTGCCCATAACTGTGATTATCCTGCTTCCCCCTTTGTGCCAGTCTTCAGCCAGTTTGGGATCTTTCAGTTGAAAGCACTGAACCAGGGGCTTGATAAAAATGAAACCTAAAGTGAAAAAGTAAAAAACTTAAATCCACACATACCAAAAAAAAAAAAAAAGGAGATTTTTTGACACTGGTCATCAGAGGGTGGAGTCTAGCACATGGGATGGGACAGAATGCAGAGTGAAAATGCAGTGAGAATGGAAGTGGGATAAGGAAAACAAAAAACAAGACAGGGAGGAGGAAGAGGAGAGCAATAAGCTGTTATTTAAGCCCATTCACTGGATGGAACTTCACTTTCTTTGTGTGGCCCAAGTCTCAAGGTGAGAGACCTGTCCTCTGCCTTGCATCTTTGGCAGAAACCTTTGCCATTTTTTTGCAAATGGGTCTGGCAGCAGCAGCAACAGCCACAGCACCCATGGGCCTACAGGAACATGGGATAGACATGATGAATTGGGACTCCCTGCTCTGGACACTGGGATGAAGCTGTTGGCCTCAGCTTACTGAGCACTGCTGCTGGACACATTCATACACAACAACCTGGAAGAAGCAGGGAGTTAAGCTCTGAGGCAGGGAGGAAATGAGCTGAAATGAATGTAAGAAGCACTGTTTTCAGGCTGCAAGACATGTAATGACTAACCTGAACAAAAGCTCTCTATCCCAGCAAGGTGTTAATTATATGCCTTGTCTTTCTGGATATGTGTGAACAGGGTCTCTTTGCCCACTGGGAACAATAGGTGTAATTATTATTTAGTTGGAAACAGAGGAAGCCCAGCTGCCTTTAATGCACAAGATCAAATGAAGGCCAATAAAGTGTATGCACACGTGGCCTGCACTCTGTGGCTTAGTGTAACCTACAGAGTTTGCCAGTGTAATTCTAGGGTGTGGAAAGAAATCAACTCCCCCACTGCTGGCAAGGTGCTGGTGTAGACAGAGCTGTGCTGACAGATGAGTGTTTCTGACAGTTTAGCATGTCTGGGTATGTCGGTGGCGTTGCTGGAGGCTGAAATTCCCTTTAGTGGCACAGGCCGTGTCTCTGTGAGGGGATTCAACCCACGCCCCTCCGTGGCACTAGTACAGGCAAGGACAGTTTCACTTGTTGTTACTGCAAGATACCTCCTAGCCCAGGACTATGTTTTTCATGTGTTAGTTTGCTGATGTTCCAGACGTATTGCGGGGCACAAGCACATGTTTGTAACAGTAGAGCTCTGTGTTTCAGGCCCTGGCTAAGGAGAGCCACAGTGGAATGAAGTCTCTGAGGCTGAAGCAGGAAAGTATTTATGCCAGAAAGTGATGCAGAACTGCTCTGGCCTGCTGGAGGGGGCAGAGGGCTGCATCATGACGGTCTTGTAGAGATAGAGGACAACCCACTAGAGCCTGTGTATATGACACCCTATCATTCCACAGCTAAATTAGAAGATAAGTCTCAAAAGTCACCCTGAGACTGCCCAGGTAGGGCCTGATACTGCCCTGTCTCAAGCAGTGTCTGTTCTGTTCTCCCAGTATAGGACATCCCCTTTGCAGAACAAGAAAGGTGCCCAGGTCTGCTCCCTGACACAAACCCTGGATGCTGCTGACCACCTTGTCAGCATGCTGTTGTTATAGTGTGTTCGTCCAGCTTGCTCCTTGGCTCCTTCACTTCGGGAACCAGAGGATTTTCCCCCTCCTGGTTGAGCACACAAAGTGTGCACCATTATGTCAACATCCACGCTGGCTCTGATTTCAAGAGCTGACTGTCATCAAGCATCAGTGCCACCAGGGAGCTTTCTGCTAGGTATGGTCCAGACAACTCCTTGGACCGATCTTGCTAATGACTTACGTGCAGCTGTAGAAGAACATGGAAACCTTCTCTGCCAGAATGCTAGAGGAATTTCTAGGCTTAACCCTCCACGGAGTATCCTAGGCTTTTGCATGTGAATAGAAAGGCGTCTTCTGGTAAATGAGATTAATTTTAGCAGGAGGGAAAATGTAAGAAAGTTAGCATTAAATTTATTCACAAGTATGATAAATGTTGGTTGGAAAAAAACATAGAGACCACCTTATGGATAACTTCAATAGCCACAGCTAACCAAAATCTAAGAGTGCAAGCGTAGAGCACAGATCTTTCTGCTACCTCCTCAAAGTGCAAGGACCTGGAAAAAAGGTGCTTTAATGAAAGTTTCTTTCCTTCTGCTAAATGCACGTTTTTTGCTGAAGAGGTGCCATGCATAAAGAAGAAATCATGCTAAAGGCGTAATTTTGTTTTCCAAGTCAGTGTTTCATTTGCCTCCTCTTAGAATATACTTTTCTTTGCTTATGATCTTGGCATGGCTGTACATATTTTCTATTCTCTTCAGGGGTGGTTTGCTTTGTTGTCATAGCAATGCCTTCTAACTCCTGCACTCACCAGTTTCTTTTCAGGTTCCTGCAGGCTGCAACCAGTCCCTCATTGTGATGATCACATCTCCAAGTAGCTTTAGCACCTCTTTTTTTATCTCCTAACTATAGGCACATTCAGCAGCATGATTCCAAAGAATTCTGGCCCAAACAGGTTTACAGCTTGAAGTTGAAAAAAAAAAAAGAAAAAAAAAGAAAAAAGGCAATAACATTGTTTGCATCTGTTTGGGGTTTTCATTGTTCTGCTGATGATCTAATATTTCAACATTTTTATTCATTCACCTCCTTAGTTTTTCTTGGATGTGAGCTATAATTGCCTTGGTGGTCTGGCTATTGGGGATGAGATGCACCAGGCTGATCACCTGGAGAGGTCCCAGTTGACTGGAAGCTGGCTAATGTTGTCCCAGTTTTCAAGAAGTGCAAGAAGGATGGCCCTGGAAACTACAGGCCTGTCAGTCTCACTTCAGTGCCTGGTAAGGTTATGGAGAAGATTATTCTGGGATGTATTGAAAAACACCTGAAAGAAAGACAATGCAGTCATTGATCACAGCCAGAACAGCTTCATGAGAGGAAGGCCCTGCTTGTCGAACCTGAATTCCTTTTATGACAAGGTAACCCACCTAGGTGATCAAGCAAAACCAGTTTATGTAATCTTTTTGGATTTCAGTAAGGCTTTCGATACTGTCTCTCACAGGATCATTTTGGACAAAATGTCCACCATGCATCTGGATAAACTCATCATGTGGTGGGCAAGCAACTGGCTCATGGTTTGGACAAGAAGGGTAATAGTGAATGGGGTAACATCAGACTGGCAACCTGTCAGTAGTGGGGTTTCACAGGGCTCCATTTTGGACCCTGTGCTCTTCAACACTTTCATAAATGACTTGGATGTAGGACTCAAAGGGATACTAAGTAAGTGTGCAGATGATAAAAAATTGGGCTGAGCTATCGACTATCTTCAAGGCCTGAAGTTGTGTTGGGGGAGTTTAGGTTAGATATTAGAAGAAGCTTCTTCAGAGAGTGGCTGGGCACTGGAACAGGCTCCCCAGAGAAGTGGTCACTGCACCAGGACTGACAGAGTTCAAGAAGCATTTGAAAATTCTCTCAGGCACATGGTGTGATTTTTGGGGCTGACCTGTCCAGGGCAAGGAGTTGGACTTTGATGATCCTTATTGGTCGGTCCCTTCCAACTCAAGATATTCTGTGATTCTGTGATTTTGTGATCAATGTGGCTTTGGGACTTCAGGTTTTTCTTTAGGTTGTGATCACAACGGCAATGTGAGGCTGGGACCAGGCCAGCTCAAACAAAATTTTCCTGTGCAGCTCAACACATTTCCTTCCACAGAGCTCCACTGTTGAACACTCCGTTGTGTCCAGCTCCACCTTGAGTGGTTGGTGGGGCAGAGCTCTTCATCTGTTCACTGTTAAGCCAAACAAGAAAGAGTTAAATGTACAGGAGTGAGGGAGGCTAGATGAATTCCTTAAACTCCCTGCCCTCATCCAGAACCCTCTTTTGCTATGAATCAGATTATCCCTTGGAATATTGCTGGACATGGGTAAAGTGGGATGGGGAAGGAACTCAACTTTTGTGCCCAGCTTTGCTGTGGACTTCTCTGTCCTTGAACAAGTCAGTCCCTCCATCCTGCGCATCAGCACATCCAGAACAAAAGGCCACCATCTTCTCACCCTCAGGTGGGAGGGCAAAATCTTTCCAAGCACACCTAGGCTTAGGTGTCCCCACGGAAAGGATCATAACAGATACAATGTAGGGAGAGCACAGACTTTCCTTGTCACTTCTGCTGTTTATGAGAGATGACAGCAGGGAGAACAGTGGGTTTGAGGGTACTCAGCTAAGGCAGGGAGGCTACTTTGAGCAATGTACCTAGATTTAAGTGTGACCTCCTTGTGCTACACCTCCACAGTGTGTTCTGCAGCTGATGTTTTTAATGTGTATGGGAAATGCTTTCAACAGGATGGGATGATCTCACCATCTTCCACTGCACAGCTCTCCCTTATTTTCTTGATGCAAGCTGTGTATCTGCAAGGAGACATGAGGCTTCCAAAGCAGTGAGCCAAAGGAGCCATAGCCTACATGCTCACCCCCAAATATTCCCTTGAGACAGATTATTACAGGCTTGCATTCCACCCTTACCACACAAAATACAAATCACATAACAGAGATGGTTCCTGCTCCAAAGAGCTTTGTTCATCACACAGTGGCTGTATGAGGTTTCTGGCTTATATTTTGTTGCTGTTGGAATTAGTTTCAATATGAATCAATACCATTTTTTTTTGCGCAGTAGGCGCAGACACTATACAATTGAAACCAATTTTAAAGGAACTTGCTCTTTAATGAAACTCCACTTGGGTTTCAGTTCCAAAGAGACTATCAGGCAGGTTTTTTTGCTGTCTTGTAAACATTACATTCAGTTTGGATTGTTGTTGTTGTTGTTTTTTTAAATTAAAGACGTTAGATTTTTTTTTTTCCTTTTCCCCCAAAGTAGGAATATTTAACTTTGAATCCTCCAACAGCTTTGGAATGCAGCCTCCACACAGACTTTAATAGCAAAACCCACTTCTTCTGACTCAGGGACCATTTGATGAAATGTCTAGAGAAGCAAAAAGCAGCAACAAAAAAAGCTTTACACAGATGCTTCCCTGTGACTAACAGAACGTCCACCCAAAGTGGGGAGAGTATAAGTACGTTTGTCATATGTGGGTGTATTTTTCCCATACATTCATTTTTAAAGCTATGCAGTAGAGCACTATAAAATTATAGTTTTACAAATAAGCATTATTTGACCGTCACTGGGCTGAGCTGATGACTCACTCTGTGACCTCCATGCAAGTCATTTGATTTTCTTGTTCCTCAGTAAAACTATCTGGGAGACAGGCTGGGAAAAAAAAATTAAAAAACAGACAAACCCAGAAGGCATTCCTGACAATATGTTCCCTACCTAAGCTTTGTGTGTTGACTGGAAACACAGCATTTGAAATAAGAGCTTTACAGCTGTTGGCTTGGTGTCTGGGCCCAGCCCTGTAGGAATTGTGGGTGGCCAATGTCTCTGAAAAGCATGCTCTAAATATGGCTTGTGGTGTCTGACCTATTCTAAAACATTAGCAGTAGAAGACTTGCAGGCAGCTGCCAATATCATCAAAGTGTCCCACCAATCTCATTACAGTGTCCCATTGTCATTGTGGTGTGCATCTTTTCAGTCTCCAGAAGCACTGGGAAATGTTATCCTTACAATACAGAGCTTACAGTGTGTCTCTTGACATGGTTTACCTCCTGATACTAAGTTTCTCTTTGACCTGAATGCAACATGTTTGCACAAAAACATATTTTATAAACACTTAAAAAAAAAAAAAGAAAATAGTTCCATTATGTCTAGAAAGCAGCACAGCTGTATAGTGTTTCCAGGGCCCGAACTATTAATTAATCCAACCTCTGCAGTATTTAACGCAGCATTTTTAATGCTTCCTTGATATTTAAAAGTTGTGGGGCAAATCTCAAAGAATTACCAGGTTGATCTGGTTTTAAAGACCCAGTGTTTGCTGGCCAAATCTGGGTACCTTTTCTGGATTTTCTTTAAAGCACATCTATGTCAGGTTTTTGAAGTCTTCTTTGCAGAGGATAGCAAGAAGGCGAAAATAACTTTCTTTAATGACACTGGGGACCATATGTAATCTCCTGCCTCTAGGACCTGGAGCTTAAAGGGTGAGGCTTGAAAAGGCCTGTCGGTTTTGCCTCTGTCCTTGTTTTACATATGTTTCTAGTTTATTTTCCTGTTGCCATTCATTGCTTTTTTGTTTGGCTTTCATTATGCTTTTCCCTCAGTTTCCACCTAAGGGGCCTTGATCTATTTTGAGGAGGACACAGCAGTTATCTTAAAAAGAAATCTAATTAACTTCATTTTGACTCCTTCTTTCTTGTTGCCAGTTATGTGAACCCCTCCTTCCAACCTGCTGTCTAGTGTAATTGCTGCCTAGGAACAGCAATGTTAAGCTTTCCATACATCCAGAAAGACTTATGACATGTCAGCTCTGAAGCATCTATACCATACCTCGAAGGCACAAGCCTTGCTTCAGAGCTGACTCATGACTGACAAACCTAATCTACTGGATTTAAGTGCCACAGCCAAAGAAATAATTGCCCTTCTTAGTTTGGATTGCCTGTCCATTGGGTGCTGGCATTTCTGCAGCAGGGTTGGAGAGTTGGCCTTGCTTCTTTCTGTCTTTAGGCCCAGTTCAAGCTCTGTCACTTGGATGACGTGTCTGACGAAGATAGGACAATGGTACCAGGTGAGCAAAGCCAGTGTTTCCCTGTGCTAGCAGGATTATCTTGCTGGCTCCTGATGCTGTAGCTGTCCTTGCCCTTGCCCATTGTGGTCAGCTAGCTGCCTGGGACAAGAAAGGGATCTGGGATCTTGGATAGGTGAGACCTGCAAAAGGATCCGTGTGATGGACAAGCTTGCCAAGCAATGGAGCCATAGTGAAATCAGCCCTGGGACGGTGACTCCTCTCTCTCCTGAGGATGTAAGTTGCTGAAGCTGAGTCACAGTCCCAGGCATTTGAAAGAATGTGGGGCTGGAATGAAATATAGCAACAATTAACAAAAGCAAAATCTACTGGATAAGAGCTTCCTCCATTTCATTTTCCTTATGGATGCTATTGATTCATCACTCTAGCAGCCCTGGCTCCCACCCAGGATGCAAAGCACATAATATAGGTTGTCTGGAGGCAGTGGCCATGAAAGATAAGGAATATTTCTGCTCAGAATTTTGTGCAGGAAACCCTCTTGTACGTATCCTATCCAAATTGCTCATGTAGAACAGCAAAATGTGTCATGGGGAAAGAGTCGTGCCTGTTTGTATAACTGTGCTATTTGAAGGTGGCTATTACCAAGTGGGTTGCATCAGTCACTGCAAGTAGTTGTTCTGGGAGCAGATCATGCAGGGAAAGCTGCTTCCTATGAATCTTTATTCCATTCCTCTGTTTGCACAACCCTTTACATACAGCTTCACCCAGTGACTTGCACAGCCCCACACCACCACCTCCGGTTCCCCTGTCACAGAAGTCCCACGTGCTTTCCCCTAAACCACAGTGCCAGCTGGCCAAGCTGCAGACACTGGCAGTGCACTGGGAAAGCTCCAGTAACTGGTGTACAGACTGGTGGGTGGGTCACCCCATCAGCCAAACGAGTGACTCTGGAACTATAGGGTCCGTCCTAAAACAAGGACGTTCATTTGGGTATCTCTTCTCAGCTTGGTGCTGATTTTCATTAAGCTTGGTGAGGTTGCAGAGATGTTATTTTCCTACCTCTCTGCCAAATTTAGCTGGAATTGGCCAACAGGTTTAAAAGCATTTGAATGGAGGAGGAGGGTGGGAAAGGAGAGGAAAACAGACAGAAGGATCGCATAAGCCTCATTTTGTTAGGAAGCCAGGCTAAAAAAACAAAAAAGAAGCGAGTTTAGCATCTAGCTATTAATTTTTTTTATTTGTTTTAAATACTTGAATAGCTGTTTTTTGGTCCAGACCAGTAAATAAACAGGTGCCATCACCACTTCATTTTGAGAGATGGTTTTTCTGCTACCTGTGTGAATGAAAGGAAGAAGGAAAAATTCTTGATGCTTGTATATTTGGAAGGGGAAAGTGGAGGAGTAGAAGAGATCATGAACAAACAGAGGGGGCAATGTGGATCATATACAATTAGAATAATTTTCACCATGGTAACAAAAACTAACCTCCCCTAGAAGGCAATTGAACCTATAGGACCAATGTAAACAAAGATAGCAATGAAGTATGTCTTGTTTAGGACATAATACATTGCAGCTGCAATGAAATTCTTAATGCAGCATGATATTTTCCCCTTAAAAATCACTTTTTGAAGATGGAAGTTGTTAAACTCTTTTAATCTTCACTTCCAATGGTTGCCAGCAAAATCTGATCCAGGAAGTCAATTAGAAAGAATTCTCCTGTGTGCCAGGTTTAATTATCTCCTTGTTGTGCATTGAATCACTATGTAACTCTTCTCTTTAACTTCCTGCACAGAGTTTAGCATTGTTAAATCTTCTTTTCCAAAGGTATCAAAAAACCAACCAACCAAAGCTAGTACCATCGCATCTGCCTTGCAAAGGATGGGGGATACTTGGATTTAAACAGAATCTTAGGGAAAACTTTCCCCCAACAGTTATGGTTTGATGGTTAATACAATTATGTGTAAACATAAACTTTGCTTGGTTCTTGTGTGGAAGAAGCTACGCATGAAAAAAAGAGTGAATCTATACCCTAGAGTCTGAGTCTTACTACTCTGAGCCAGCTGTCTGAAAGGAAATGGTCAGAATCTTGTCAATCGTTAGGAAAGAATTTGTTTACCAGATGTTCATAATAATCCTGTGAGTATAAAAGATAGGGAAATATGACTCCTTACTGAGGACCGGGGCTTGCCACTCCTGTTTCATTGACATCAGCAAGGCTCCTCATGTCACAGAGGGCAAATATTTTCTGGGAGCAGATTCCTGTTCTGAACCCTCCTACGTCATTTACATACACGCCATCGTTACAGGATTGCTCAGAAGCTGCTGTGGGTGACCTCTTTCTTCCCATTTCTCCCACACTTACAATCACATGTGTGTAAGCTCTCTGTTTCAGAACCCGATTACCAATGCGTGTGGTCTGGGCTGCATCTAGATAGAATGTGTGAAAGGGACAGGAGACCTCCTCCAGAATCACCAAAACATCTTTAGTGAAAGGTGAGTGGTACATTTGAAATGGGTCATTCAGCCTGGGAAGCCACCAGAGACTGAGAGCCTAGGACACTCATTCTCTTCTCCGCCTTATTGGACCTATAGAAAGATAACACCACTGTTATTTTAACATGGATGGAATTGTCCATCCAGTATCCACCACAGGCTTCAAGGAAAATCCACTGAGCTCAGCCCACCAATTCAGACTGCCTGGGCCAGGCTGTTCGATTGTGCCTGAAGGGGATTAAGCAGTACTTAGACAAGGTGATCCCACCTACAGAGTCGGGAAGGTGATAACTCTCTAGCAGATGGGAGCTAACAAGTAAGTGGGAGGTGGACACATCTCCCAGGAGAGTAGCTGTTGCCATTCCAGCCAGGTCTTTTAGTCTTAACTTGTGACTGCCATCCAGGGGTCCATTGAAAAGGTCCCTTGCAAGAGACCCATTTTAGGATCAAATGGTTGCATTTAGTCAGGTTTGGAGGGATGCTTGGTCCGTATGGGGGATTCAGTAAAGACAGTGGCTTTACCTAGAATCACCATAAGATGCTGCTGCACTCTCCTAGCAACAGGAAATAGCAGGAATCCTGTTAGACGGCTGGATTTGGGAGTTTTTTGTTGCTCAGAAGACTCAGTAAATCATGGCTTGGCTTCGTGAACGAAGATTTGGGACACAGTGAATAGGTTGGGCTAAAGGACATTGGTGTCATAGGAATAGAGCAGAAGGAACTGGCCATGGAAAGGAAGCCTGGTGTGGCCAAGGGCTCGGTTTTGGGGCCAGTCCTGTTTAGCATCTTTATCAACAACCTAAATGGAGGCTGTAGCAAGGTAGGATCAGTCTCTTCTCCTAGGTAACAACTATAGTACAACAGGAAATGGCTTCGAGTTGTGCCAGGGGAGGTTTAGATTGGGTATGCGGAAAAATTTCTTCACCAAAAGGGTTGTCAAGCATTGGAACAGGCTGCCCAGGGAAGCAGTAGAGTGATCATCCCTTGGGGGGAGATTTGAAAGAAGTGTAGATGTGACACCTGGGGAC